>JAWNLT010000259.1:600000-675000 GCA_035042145.1 Drosophila kokeensis
CTTTGTTCTTATACATTTTTGTCTTGTTTGCTTATGTTTAGATTAGCTAACAGTGTAGATACAAGATACAAGATATAAGATACAATTTCACTGGCTTTAATTGACTAGACTTGTGTGTGTATTTAACTATCATTTATGTTTGTATGTGTTTCTCTGTGTGTGTGTGTGTGTGTGTGTGTGAGTGTGTTTGTGTATCGGCATAATATGTGACTAGGATAATTAAGATATTGTTGTTTGTTGATTTTTCTTTTATTTGTTTATAAAATGCTTTTTGTTAATTGGCTAATACATTTATTTACTTTCCTGTTATTAATGGACTACATGCTAGGACAAAAAAAATTTCCCAAAAAAAAATCCACATTCTATTTCGTACATATATAGGTACATACATATATATATATATATATATATATATATGCTTAAATACGAGTTAAATTGTTTAGCTGGTTGTTGTTTCAGTTGTTGTTTAAGTTTATGTTGCTGTTACTTGCCAATTTATAATTTACACATTAGATTCAAATTCGATAGATACAATAATTTAGAGTCATTCACGTTGATTGCGTGCGCTTTGCCATAACCTCGAAAAGCAATGCAGCACTCATACACACACACACGCACACGCACACACACATACACGCACACACATACAGACAAAACACTCTGCAGTCCTGAAACCCCCCCCTTGGCTCCATTCGATTTTAGTTGCCAGTCTTACCAGCTCGATGCAGGATTAGCCAGGAGCCTGGCATTTGCTGCATAAACATAAAATAAACATAGATAAAACAAACTCAGATATAAAACTGCAGTCTTTTTGCATTTGACAAATTTGTGGTTATGCGATACCCTGTAAGTGCCCATACGCATTAGGTATTTGACACTTTTTAACAATCCCAAAAACTTGCTCTTGACTGGATTCATAATTGAAATGTATGCTGATCCTGCAGTTGGGTAGAGGCAGCAACAAAATGCTTACAATTAATAAAAAACAAAACAGAAAATAAAAAAATAAAATAAAAAAGTCACACATAGCTTTGGTAAAGATAAGTAACACATTTTATAAAGATAAGTTGTAATGAAATACAGCCACATGGATCAGATGATATTAGGTGCGCTAAAGTTGGCCAATGACATATTGGTTACGTTTGGTTGGGACATATTAGGTTGATCTGAAAAGGACGGAATTGTCATTCAGGTATTAGGCCTGAGGGTTGCATCGTGAGCATGATTTAATAAGGGACAAACTGAAGAGCATAGTGATGATATGGGCATAATGACAACGCTTTTGCTTAAAGTTTGGTTTGCATTGCGTATACTTAACACTGCTTAGCAGTGCTGGAAGTCGATTTTCAAGAAGTTCGATTACAGGATATCCATAAGTCGAATGACATTTTGATTCAGTTCGTGTGTGTGTGTGCTTATGTGTGCTTATGCGTGTGTTTGTGTGTGTACAGAAGAGTCTGTTAACAACAATAAAATGCTTCGTTGTCATAGCTCAGAATGTACATCGTCAAGCAGATTGATGTGTCAGCAAGCATGGGGAATCCGGGAGCTGGGGTAAATGCCAGGACGGAAGGCAGTGGAGACTAGAAAGGATATTCGAGTGCACTTGGATGCCTATGCGAGCACTCTTCAGCATCCACACACATACACACACACAAGCACACACACACACACAATCACACACACACAAGGGGCAGACACAAATGTATCCAACTTTATAAAGCTGTTTCCCAGGCATACCACGGCACCGCCAACGTCCCCCGTTGCCTCCACGCCCCTCGCTTTGATTTATGTGCAAGTTGAACTCTGTGCTGGGCTGGGCTGGGCTGTGCTGTCGTATCCGTTGATGTCCTCACAGGCAGCTAGCAGCTAGGAGCTATCAGCTTTGCGCCGAATTCCGGTTTGGACTCAAACGCAATCTGCTCGAATTGTGCGCCGCTTGTTTGCTGATATCAAACACTCTCGATTTGTTTGCACTTATTTCTGATTCGATTTTACGAGAACGATCGCTAAAGGACTTTTGAACTTGGACTTCGATTCGGACTTCGAGTGTATAAGTAACAAATGTCAGTATAGACCAGACCCCACGACTTGAACATTGACTCGAACTTAACCTAAAGATTAAAGTCTTGTACCATTCCGAGCTAAGCCCTTGAATTGAATTCTGTGTTGACTATAAATTTCAAACTTGTAAAGTCCGAAGACTTTACATAAAGCCTCTTGCACTGCGATCTTATTTACCGATTTCAATTAAAGTTTCCGGGTTGTAGTTACATCTTAAACTTGACCTAATCCGCTTGAAGATTTGAGACTGCTCAAACTGCATCAAAAGGGTTATTTTGCTAAAATGTCAAATGTCAAAACTATGGAACGCTAAATTAAATCCATTACGGATTTCAACTAAGCACTCGTGGACTTCGAAACATAAGACCACTCACACGCTGATCAATGTCTTCATGAATAACTGCGACGCCATTTGACTGACTGACTAACTGACCGAATGGACTGACAGACTGCCAGACTGCCAGACTGCCAGACTGAGTGACGGCCGAACACTTTAGCTGTTGTCGACTTCTTGGCCCCGTGCCGCCTCTAAGCTCATTTGCATGTGTCACATCACAAAACAACACATGACATCACACACGCAAACACGCAAACATGCACAAAGACGCACACACGCTCGGCTGGCGTGGCAAGTGTCGTGTGGCATTTGTGCCCGCAGGTTGAGTGCGTGGCAGCAGAATGAAGCAATAAGAAGGAGGCGCCTACAGCTTGCCTGAACTGATGCTTTGGCATAGGCGATTTTTCAATTAGTTGGCCTGTTCCTGTTGCTGGTAGCTACAAATTTGCTGGGCTTCGGCCAAACTGCTTTAGACAAGGAGAAAGAGAGATATGGGGAGATAGAGACAGACAGAGAGAGAGTGAGACAGAGAGAGAGAGAATGAAGGCCTAGTTGGCAGCTGTTTTAGCTTTTAGCGCAAATCCTACATAATTAAAATACTTAAAGGCTTTAAGCGGAGAACAACAAAGTTGCCTCACTTTTAAATTGTTGCAAGCGACGCCGATAGGCAGGATGTAAGCGAATACGCGCGTGTGTGTGCTCTGTGCAACTCACTCGCACACACTCTAAGCTTACTTAAGCATTTTTGCGTGCTGGCAGCCTGCCCGCCCCACCTTCTGCCGACCTCCCTCAAGTCCTCACATCCTTATTTATCAACGTCCTGGCACTCTGTTGATGTCAGTTTCAATCGCTTTAGCAAGTGTATAAAGCGGGTGTCATTATTTTTTGGCAAGCTTTGTACATTAGAGCGATGACTCAAGTCGATAGACATATGGTATTGCTAAGTAGCATTTTTGATCAAATCAATCAAATCAAATCAAAATTTGAATCACTATATCATTAAGTTAACCAAGACAATAAGTAAAGATTAGACACTTTAGCTATCAATCGCAAACGGAATACTTTTATGAAACCCAATATATTTTCCAAGACCAAACTCACAAATTACGAGCAATTGATGTGCAAACGTGCCTCTTTCAGTTGAAAGAAGAGTGAACCAAACTGACCAGTTATTTAATGTCAGTCTACTATGTATATACATATATCAATTTGGCAGCTATAAATAATGAAAGGATATTCAATCTTCTGTACTACACAGCTCGATGTTACTGTCTTCAGTTGGGTTCTGGGTGTGGGTATGTCGCGTCTTTAAAATGTTCATGATTGAGTTTAATTTGGGGGCGGGTTTGTGGCCCGCATATCTCTCGTACGCACCGTTGGCCACAGCTTGCTTGTGGCTGGTCGATTTGGCCACGTTAATTAACACAGGCAGCCCACATAGATTTTCATAATTTTTCGTTATGAGATAAATACCCCACCCACACACACACCCCCCCCCCCCACACACACACACACACACATACGCAATATAAGCACACATGTGTGTGAGGTCAGCCTAGTCGCATATTTAATTACTTTGGTTGTTGGCCTTTGGCCCGCTGTAGGCGCAGCTGCTATTGCGGTGCTGAAGCTCTTTTGACCTCGATTCAACGATTTTGCTTTGTCATTTGGCCGTTTAATTATGTGCATGGAAATTTATGTGCGACTCCTTGACTTTAAATGAAGTGTAAGGATCCAAGTGCCCTAGCCGAATCCCAAAGCGAAAGTCCAAAATGCACAGCCAAAACTGAACCCAATTCGAATGCCAAAATCCAATCCTTTGCCGCCAGCTGTTTGGTACCGCCCCCAGCCCTTACTGTTATTTATGGGCGGCGCGCCTGATAATCCAGTGAGCCTGCCCAAAGGCTGGCAGCCTGATTAAATTTTGTATTAGCTCAATAAATTTGCAACGCCAAACGGCATAACAAAATAAAAAAATAATAAAAAAAAATCCTGCAGAGGAGCTGGACAAAAAAAAAATGAAGAAGAAATAAATGCGCAGTGAAACGCAAATGGACAACGCTTAACCCAAGTTCTTGCCCCTTTCCCATCCAATCGCTGCCCAGTGTCATATTTCAGGCACAGATTCGTGCCACTTGCCCTCCGCCCAGCTAGCTTAGTGGACTCGCTCTATGTGGCCAGGCTAATTGATGGCTCTGGTAATTTGCTTGACCTGCCCAGCCATGATGAGCTAAGCAATGAGAACTGAGAACTGAAAACTGCGAACTGAGAACTGAGCGCTAAACGCTGAGACTCTCGACTTCAGTTACTTGTCTACCTTTTTTGGTCACTTTCAACAGTTGGACAAACTGCTAAAAATTTGAGAAGCTTCTCACTTCTCCACCCTTTTATTTCCTTCCACTTTATCGTACCACTGCCCTTTTGCCCTTACTCTCCACTTGACCTTTTCAATTTCGCAGCGTTGCGATTTTCGCTTACGATTTCAATTGAGTTTCACTTTTTCCACAGATTTTATTTATAGCTATTCACATTCGAAGTGCCTATAATACCCTGTAATCTTTGTCGAACCCTCAAAGCGGCAGTCTCAATCGAAATCTTTATAATTTATTTATAATTTACTAATTAGTAGCTCAAAAATGAGTCCAACAAAAAGTTAAATTTAGCTTCTTGAATGTTCAAAGGGTTTCTCTAAGTCGTCTTATGAGTTTCAGTTAAAGTTTCAATGCGAACGTTAAAATTTAATTACTCAAAGTAATGTGTTGAAAAAGTACTTGGACTTTTTGGAGTTGTAGTCCAATAAATACCTTTCGGCTGCAAGGCTGCTGAAATCCTCAAAAACAATCAGTACAACACCGACTGCTAGAGCTTATAGTTAGAGAACATGTATTTCTAGTCGCTTAACAATTTCTAGAGTATCTCGTAGTCTGCCAAAACCAAGCCATAAAGCTACTAACTTTCTTTGTTGCTAATTGCAGGGTAACTGCTTTGGCGATCACAAAACCTGAAACATATCTAAATTGTTGACTTTTTTTGTGGATTGCGTTGCGACTTTTGGCCAAATTTATCACCCCTATAAAAGAGCTGGCGAGCTGATGGACAGACAGTCACGAAAGTGTCGCGCGGGGGTAAGGTATCAAGTTTTAATTTGGACTCGACTGGTTGGACCGGTTTGGGTGATGTGGATGCGTAACGGTGGGGAAAGGTGGGGAGGTGCAAATGGGGGACAGTTGAAGAGTCGTTGGCGTTAATTACGCGACTTTTGCTGCGGTCGACCATTTGCTGATTGCACGACGCAGTACCACCCCTTACACCCACCCACACCCACCCACACCCACCCACAACCCCATGTCAGCAGCGACGTCAGCAGCGGCACGCACGACTTGCGACCAGTCCAGTGTGACCAGGCGTCGCGGCGCCTCCATGTACTGTTAGTCACGCCAATTTTATTGCATTGCTGACATGGATGTCGTCTAGAAGGAGGGGCGGGGGTGTATGCATAGGGTGTGTAGGAGGTGGATTCGCCTATCAGTCCCAACAATGGCGAACAACAGTTTTCGCATTTCGAGCGGAACAATTAAGTTAACGATCTGCGGACATGCGGCGGCAAGTGACAGAAATCTTGTGCCAAAGAGCTCCAGCCACGTGCGGTAGAAACGTGGCAACGTGTTTTAGCCAACGGCGCAATTCAAAAATGCAGCAACAGCACCCAACAACTGTCTACTTTTAAAGCTTTAAGCGGAGCTCTTCAATTAGCCAAACATCATTGAAAAACTGATTAAGCGAATTGGCCAAGTATGTGTGCACAGCAAGTGGAAAGGTCGCAAATGCGAAAATGTAAAACCAGCAGCTAAACAAAAGCAAACAATGCAAGAAAAATTATCTGCAGCGTGCCACAGACTAAATACTCTTATTGCTGCAACGGAAGCAAAACTTTGGCCAAAATTGTTTGCAACTAAGAGCTCCATTGGGCTGATTACGTAACCAGATGTGGATACAATTTTGCATGCGAAGTTTACTCCGACATAACTATAAAGATAATGCCTTGAGGCTACATGACTTATTGGGAATGTATTCCTCCATGCGTTACACAATTCAGTACACAATTCGAATACTCTTCCGAAAAGGCAGTAAATAACAGGCTGGGTGGGTGGATGACATTACTAGATGTGGACCTGAAAGTAAACAAAGTTTTAATTTCCTTCAATGATTTCTCAGCGCATTTGTTTTGAGGGGGGAGCCTCTTTTACTCAATACAAATAAAAAAGGAAGAAGAGAAAACAGAACGGCTCAGTCAAGTATATATATACATATATATATATATATATATGTGTGTGTGTGTGTGTGTGTGTATGTGGTGCAATGCTTAGCATCATAATCAAGTTAGATAAATCTAAATCCTTTGCGATAAGCGACTAAAGAATAGACCCGCCTTTCGTTTGCCTTTCGTTCGGATTTTGCCTTAGTCACAGCCTAGTACACAGCTCGTTTTGCCAGCAAAAAGTTTTAGCTGTGTGCGTGTGTGTGTGTGTGTGTGTGTGTGTGTGTGTGTGTGTGTGTGTGTGCCTTTGTGTGTGGCTCGAAATGTGCCCAGGATTGGATTGGTGGGTGAGGGGATGCGGCGAGGCGTCGCCAGGGACAGCTTGGTCCGACGAATTAGAGAGCGCCCCCTCAATACCGAAACGAGTGAATAGAATTTGTAATTTCCGTTCTCGTTTTGTATGCTAACCCATAGCAACAACAACAATAAATTGGCCCGCCCTCTCCCGGCACGCCCTCGTTTGGAAGTTGAGCCGGCCGCACTTTAAGTGCGATACAAGCACGATGAAACTGTTGAAGCTGCACTGCTGCATGAACAGCACGAGCAGCAGCAGATGCCTTTAAGCCAGAAGTTGGACTGCAGTTCAATTGGTTAAAAGAGCCTCCGCGATGGAGCCAAAAGCCAAACAGTCAAACGGTACCAAAACACATTTCGAATTTGGGTTTGTATTTGGCTAACGGCTCGGAATATGATGATGAATACCATTGAATTTTTTTTTTTTTTTTTGCTGCTGCTGCTGCTGCTGCTGCTGCTGCTGCTTTTACTGAAGAAATAACTGTTGCAGTTACTGTTGCTTTCCTGTCTGAATGCATTTAAAGATGAGAGAAAACCATTGAAACCATTTTCCATTTGCATTTCAAGTGAAACGTAAAAATTGATGGCGCTGTGAATGACGATTGGAATGGGTCTGTGGGAATGGAGATTGGGCATTCACTTCCACTTGCCTGAAGGTGTGCTATATGTGCATGTGATTACAGACACAGAAAGAGATAGTGGCACAAATAGAGTGAGGGGGAGGAAAAGATGGCATGAGTGGTATTGAAAGAGATGACATTAGAAACTCAATGAGGCTGCGGTGCCACCAATGAAATTGGCTGGCAAACAAGTAATGAGTTTAGTACCTCAACATTTCACACTCATAAACTTGATTGAAAATCCAACAAATGCTAGCTTATCCATTTCTGATGCAAAACCCCATCATTAAGGGTATTCGTTTGCCTAACTATTTCGGTTTGGTGGCTTAGGCTTACGTTAAACCCCTTGAGATGAAGCCGGAACATTTAAACTTTATGCATTCAAAACATAGTCTAGAGTTAATTAAAATGAGAATGTTAAGGTACATTACTTAAAAATTAAGGATTGCACTGAGATGTGTCCTAGCTATGTTTTAAATAAAAATTATTGGATCGCTTAACAAATCGTAAAATAAGAAATTAATTTTTTTGTTTGACAATTTATTGCAAGTTGATAAATTGTGATTTTGGAAAAGGTATCTGAAGAACTTAAGTGCCTTACAGTCTTCTAGTATAAGTTCTTACCCAAAATGAAATCAGTTCGGGAGTGTAGGTGAGTCTATGGGATTTCCAGTACGACCAGTGGGAAAAGGTGGGCCAGGGGGCTTCGGATCTTAGGCTGCTGCTTCACATACATTCATACGAATTGACTTACTCATTAAGCGGAAATAGATTTAAGTACAAATGAGGGTTTTCGCTCTCATTTCTTGTGGACATATGGCAGCTTAGTTGGGTCGCCGGCGTTTCCGGCGTCGACGCCAGGCGACGTGACTGTGGCCAAAGAGCTGAGCCAGGCGGGCGCCGAGGAGGCGGGCATAGCGCCACTCCACACAGCTGGCGACGGCTATGAGGAGCATGGCATTTAAGCCCAGCGCCAAAGATGCAGCCGATGAGCCGAGATTACCCTTGGTCAGCTGATCGGTACAGCGTCCGATCGCATCGATGTCCAGTTCGCTCATCACACGACCGTTGACCTCCAACGGCGAGATGCAATAATTCTTCTGCAGGAACTCGCTCAGATTGTGGGCACCCTCGGCGAGCGGGCCGTCGAGCAGGGTGTGTATGTGACAGCCGCAGGGGAAGTGATTGTTTAGCAGCTGCAAATGATCAACGCCATCGACAATAATTGCGTTCGGATCGGGCGTCTCCAGCACATGATTGCCATGGAACTTTAAATGCTTGATGGCCGCCGTATTGGTAAAGTTGAGCTCCTCGATCGAGTCAATCTTGTTGTTCAATATCTGCAGCGTCTCCACCTGCGTGAGGCCCGTAAAGGCATCCGCACAGATGACGCCCAGATCGGATTCCTGCAACGTTAGCAGCAGCACATTGGACAGACCGCGAAAGGTGAAGGGTGATATCTCCTTAAGATCCATATAGGCCAGCTTGAGCAGCCCGACCGCATCCATGCCATAGAAAGCGTCCTGCTCAATGCTGCGTATGCCCGACGGCAATATCAAGTGACCCACATTTGTCAGGCTGGAGAAGGCCGAGCTCTCGATCCGTATCAGCGGATTGTTGCTCAGCAGTATCAGCTTGATATTTGAGGTGCCCGCAAATGCATTGCCCTCAATGCGCTGAATTTGATTGTGGCTCAGCAATATCGTCGACAGATTCTGCAGGCCGGCAAACGCAAACTGTGCCACCATTTGCAGGGGGGTGTACTGTATGGAGAGCTCCCGGAGACGGGGCAGGCCGCGAAACGCAAACTGCTTGATGCGCGTTATGTTGTTGCCATCCAGCGAAAGTTTCTTCAGCGCACGCAGACCCGTAAATGAGTCCGGTTTGATGATCGGAAAATGGTTTTTCGTCAGTGCGAGATTTTCCACCGTTGCCGGCAACTGGCGCAGCGGTATCTGCTCGAGTCCGCCCGTGTTACACAGCACCTGCAAGGGGCAGTCGAATACAGAGAGAGAGAGAGAAAGAGAGAGAGAGAGAGTGAGAAAGGGAGAAATGTAAGAGATAGAGAGTGGAAAGTCTTAGCCAGATAGGGGGCAATTGCAGCGCGTGGCTCGAAAATTGAATTTGCGGCTTTATTGCTGCAAATAAAATTAAATCGAATTTTTTTTTTTTTGTTACTTCTTTGCTGCTTTTTTTGTTTTTGCTTTTGTTTTGTCGCCGTGTTTATTCGCTGTTCATTTCATTGTTCTTTTTTTCGGGGGTTTTAATCAAGCTACCCCCATACCTCCCGACCATTTGCGATGCCTTCTTCTCGTCTCTGTTTTGTGCTTTAATTTTTTATAACTATTATGTGCTGATGCGTGCGTCGGTGGAAAGACCACCCCCCCTTCCCCTAGCCTATTTCGCTGCCCCAGCATCGCAACAATGTGGCTGTCCTTCGGCTCGGCCATCTGTCTATCTGCCGTCGCATCGCTTTGTGTCGCTTGTCGCTGTCACGTTGATGTCATCGTTGTCTATTCTGAAAATTCCACCCCGCCCCCCCTGCAATCCACGGACCCCCGTTTCAACACGGGCTCTTCTCTTTTAGGTTCTATCACTACATGCCACTCTCTCTTAGTCTAGGCCCATATCTTCATCGTCTACGCTCTTAGTCCAAGTTGCGTACACATTTTCACAATTTTCATACGCTTCACCTTTTAAATGAACGAATTAAAAGTTTCATTTCTTTCCGCCTTTTCCTCTACTCCAATCTTTGAGTCTTCTGCTTCTTCCCTCTCAACTCCTTATTTTCTCTTATTTAACAGTTGTTTATGTGCATGTTTTCTTGCTTTATGGCTCAACGTTTAGTTGCAATACGTTTCGCTGCGACTCATTCCGAATTGGGCCGCTCCATTTTGTATTGTTATACCTTGTACCCATTAAATCTGACTGTCAAAAAAAAGCATCTACGACTTATCTTTTTGTATTTCGAAATTCGAATGAAAAAATAATACAAATTATCAATGATTCAATGATATTGAAAAACCATAAAAAGTTGAAAAAAAAACAGAAGCGTTTGGTAGAGTGTTAGGCGAGGGTAACTCCTAGGTAGGGCACTCTCAAACACTTTTATTCGGATTTCGTATTTTGTCTTGCTGGCTTTATTCGATTTAATGAAATTTCATTTCGCAACGAAAAACTCAGCGACACATTTTCCCGCTTTCCACACATTTCATGCACCGAACTTTAACTTGAACTGGCCAGAAAGACAAAAAAAAAACATGCCACACCTGGGCTTATTCAGTCTTAAATACCGCAACGACTGCTCGTCTTTGGGAGCGTTTGCAGCTTTTTGTAATGAGTTGGAATGCCGCAATTTTTCGCGATGCTCCATTTTGTTGTGAGTGGGTATTTGTGTGCATTTTTCGGGTTGTTATTTTGTCGAGTGCTGAGTAAATCATTTCATTGTTCATAATCTGGAATAATGAAATCACTTAAGTTCTCAATTTGGTAAAAATGACGATGCCAGCAGAGCTGAGCGCTCTCGGCCCCATTGGTAATAAGGATGCGCATTAAGCGAGGCGAGGCGAGGCGAGGCCTACTCTCATCCTCCCACTGTCCCCCCCCCCCCCTTCCTTTCTAGTGTGTTTCCAGCTGGCCGCAAAATTCTCGTGGGGGACAATTGAATACGAGGCAAACACACACAACAAGAAAAGACAGACTGAAATGTAACAAGTGGTATGCGAGCTTCGTCCTCCTCCCATGATGAGTGTCCATTCTCCGTTCTCCATTCTCCCTTTTTTTTTTGCAGTCTGCATTTTGAAACAAAGGGAAATGAACATTTTGCCCAGCATTTTGGATTTAATATTTTGTGCTCTGTTCATCACGGGGCTCCGATAGCAGCTGACCAGGCCAGGATCCCCCAGACGACCTGCTGCTCCTCAGCATTTCTTTCATTTTTCGCCCCTGATGATGATGATGATGATGATGATGATGATGTTCTTGTTATACAGAGCTAACAACTATAAAAACTACAAGTGGAATGGCAACAAATACAACAAACAATACAAGAGCAGCAAATCAGTTGTCTGCAGCAAGAGAAAATGAGAAAGAGGAAGGCAGAGAGATAGAGAGAGAGAGAGAGAGATAGAGAGAGAGAGAGAGAGAGAGAGAGAGAGGGAGACATTGTTAAGCTTACTTGAGTCTGGGACAAGCAAATGCACTCGGCTGGGCATGATTTGGATGTTTCGGTTTGTTGCGAGTTCCACAGGCAGACAACAGTGAGCGCAATTATGGGCAGCAGCCAGGAATTGCACATTTCACGTTGTTGCTGACACGACAGTTTGGCGGCGTAATTGAGCTCGATTCTCTATCTCAGTTCTACACTCTCCACACAACACGCTCCACACTCTCCAGACTGCTGTTGCACACGCTGGCTGGCAGACGGTCAGACAGCAGAGACTGCCACACTGTGCGCTACTCCCCAGCTGCCAGTTGGCCTCTTGCCTTCGGCTCGTTGCGTTTTGCTGTTGCCGCTGCTGATGCTCCTGATGCTGCTTGCTTACTTACTTATTTATGTTTTTTATATTGCGTTATTTCATTTGAACTTTCTTTTTATATATTCTTAAGCTTAATCATATTTATTTATGACTCTGCTGCTGCTGCTCCTATTGCTGCTCTTGCTGCTGTTGCTGCTGTTCCTGTTGCCAGGCGTAACGCTGCTCCAACTACTAATTTTGCCGGTGTTGCTGCTGCTGCTGCTGCTGGGTGGGGCAGACTGCAAAGAGAAAGAGATAGAGCGTGAGTCAGTGATTCAGTGAGCGAATGAAAGCATAAGATAAAGAAATGACAATTGAATAGGTCGCATTTTCAGTTCAGCCCATGTGAAGCTTTGCGACATTTCAAACTTATATCTATAAAAATATATATATTTATATATATGTATATGTATTTAGGTATCCATTTCCATTTCTGTCTATGAGTATATAACCTCAAAGCCTACACTTAAAATTTGCAACTGATATGCAAAATTTATATTGCACATTAGAATGCAAACACACAGAGAGACCCCCAGTCGATCTCAACAGCTGGTAGTTGGACCTACTGGCAACTGAATGAGGCTCAAAGCCTCTGGCTCAAGTTCAGTGCTTAGCTCTTAGACCCGAACTTTCCACTCCCCGAACCACTCACCAAAAAGCCAAAGGCTGCATTCACGCTGACAGTGACTTCTGGACACTAGCGTCTGGCTGATTCTGGTTGGGCTGTCAGCTGCTGTTGGCTTGGCCAACAGCTGAAGCTGCTTGTTAATCTTCAATAATAAATAAGTAATGCAAGGTGGACGTCAAGCTGCATCTGCCAGCAACAATAACATAAGCAACAAGCACAACAACGGCAACTGGGAACAAAGCCAATGCAATATAATAACTAAAATTGCTCTAAAGAGAATTTGCAATGTGCGCTTTACTGTTTGTGTCGCTGCTGCTGCTGCTGCCACTGCTGGTGGTTGCATGACGAAGGGGTACAGGTTTTGGGGGTGGTGGTGGTGTTGCCAGTTTGAAATGTTTTAATGCACAAATCAAATATGCAAGCAGCCAAAATGAAAAGCAGGCAAACGGACGGGGCAAACACCACCTGATGTCCAGCAGAGCTGAGTACGAGTGGCTTTTAATTGAACATTGAGCAACGGACTAAGCTAAATGCCCAACACAATGCAGCTGCTGCAGATGAAAGAGAGAGGATGAGAGAGACAGGCGAGTGCGGGGATATGGCAAAATGTTTGGGTCACCAGGCATAATAAATAGGCACAAGCATAAATGCATGACATTATAATTGGAAGCAATAAATACAGCCGCAAGTTAAGCGCCTGCAAGAGAGACAGAGAGAGAGAGAGAGGGGAAGGGAAAGAGTAAGAGTACATGTAAATATAGAGTATAGTGTTGACTGATGATCTGCTTCAACTTTAAACACAGAAAGAGAGGGCCGATCTGCTGCTATTTTAAACAAAGGCAACGAAGCTTTAAAAGGTGTGTGTGTGTGTGTGTGCGAGTGTTTGTGTGTGTGTGCTGACAGCTATCTTTGTCACACAGCGTGACATTTTGGCAGCGTTGGGAAAACGTTCACATCTCCCATTTATGCTGCTAGAAGAGAAGAATCCGGACAGGGGAAGGACGGGATAAACTGAAGCTATAAGTACACAGGAAATCAGTGTGCTGAGGACGCGACGCGACGCGAGGCAAGGCATAGAGAAGCACGCGAAGCTCGACGTTTGTCGTACCTCACACAATCGCATTACGTCGTGATCTAAAGGGATAAAAGCAAAATAACAAATGCCGGCACAAGCTCAAATAATGCACAGACAATTGTGTAAGCAGCAGCAGCAGCAGCAGCTGGAGCAGATGGAGCAGATGGAGCAAATGGAGCTGGAGCTCAAGCTGAAGCTGTAGCAGCCAAATACTAAGAAAAGCTAAGAGGAAGCACAACAAAAACATAGTCAGCGTTGGCAAAAGGAATCACAAATGTGGCAAGAAAACCAGGCACCAGGAAACAGCTTAGTGCACAGTTTTTGTTGCTTATTGCAGTCGTTGGGTCAGTGGCAAGTGTGAAGCCTGTAGTGGCCAGAGGGAGAAAGGACAGAAAGAACAACGTGCGGCTACTTGTGCAGCTAATCAATCAATTGTATTCAGCATTTTATTGAATTAACGCAGCTGGAGCGAATCTATTCAACAGCAGCAGCAGCAGCAACAGCAGCTTACGTTGTAGACAGAAAAATAAACAACAGCGCCGCATTCCGCAGTTGGAATGCAATACAGATTGTTGTCTGGTTGTTGCTGGTGCTGTTGCTGTGGCTTTAGCCGACATTTGAGCCAATTAGTGTAGGGTTGGTGGATAGCAATCGATCTAAAAAATAATGATTCCATTAATGTGCTGTCGTTATACCATAAACACCCATAAACATACATCTCTCCCATACAATATAACTAATCAATCCTTAATAAAATACAAAAATATCAGAATATAATACATTTGCTGCAAATGGAAATGCTCTCAATACAGTTTGTCAAGTCAATTTAACAACATAATTTTATAAAGAAACCATTCTGATAAACAGAAAGTTTTACGATTATACAATGAATTCAAACATTAACTTATCATTTAAGTTGTTACTCGAGCTGTTGGCAACCACAGAAATGATATCTATAAGAAATGTGAGCTAATAAGTTATCGTCCATTTCACGAGCAAAATAAATATCGTTAAAAAGATAAGCACAGAAGCCAACAAATAGAATTATTTTTGCCACGCAGCACACATGACCGCAGCCAGAACCGACAACCCAGAACCCCGAACCCAGTACTCGGAGCTCAGAGCCACAACGTTAACCAAAAGGACAAAAGGCCCACGACGGACAAAGGATACTGAATACAGTGGACACTGTGCAGTGAACGATTGAACGTATGTGTCGTTTGTCGCTGGTCGCTGGTCGTCGGAGCCACATTCAATTGCTGCCAACTGGTGACTAGCGACATACACACACTCACACACACACACACACACACACACACATCTAGTATTTTTGTCTATCAGACAGCGAACTCCACCTGACAAGAAGCTGGCAGAAGCGAGTGTTTGACCATTCTCCGCTGGAACCCATGCAGATAATTTAGAAAACCACACAGAGCACACATGGCAACTTTCACACATGCACACAGAGGCACATCAGATGGTTGCAGTTGCAGCTTCGTGGCCTGCAGCAGACCATCACTCAATCAGCTCGAGCCGAAGGGGAGAGTTGGGGATGCGCTACTGCTGCTGCTGCTGGTGCTGTTGCTGGTGCTGCTGCCGCCGCCTGAAATTAGAGAGCATTAGTAAGTAAGTTTTGTGGTTGCAATTGAAAAACGGGTCGGTCGGCCCCTACTTGAGCTCTTCAAGCAGCAGCAGCAGCAGCAGCAGCAGCAGTAGCAGTAACAATATGGCCGACACTTCATTAACGTGGCCCTTGGCCATTGGCCCTTGGCTCTTGGCCATTTTAATGATCAGCAGCTGCAGCGGCACTTGATCACAGCTGGTGCTGGGCAACTACTAACATTGCATTTAATTGCTCTATATGGGCGGGCTGACTTGCAGAATGGAGGGCGGGCGAGAGAGAGGGGCTAAGGGCGAGGGTGTAAGTTCACAATCTTTTGGATGCTTGCCAACTAACAAGTGCAGGCGTGTGTGTGTGTATGTGTTTTGTTTTTGCACGCTTATCTTTTCACTTAAATGCCTGTGCAAATGTTGCTAATCAAATTATGAAAGCCTTGTAAACAACAATAACAACTACTCTTATGAGCAATGATGATGTGCATTGGGATAAAGAGTTTCACCTGGTCAGTCGCCCATGCGATGAGTTGATAACCAACACAACTTTAAAGCTTCTAATATGTCTACCATATTACATTAACTGGTATTGGGAAAGATCTGGCTAACTGGCAGGCTTACTTTTTCATGCTTATTCGTGCTTTTCAAGGATGTCGGATCGCAACTCTACATGCTTCTTTCTAGACAGTTAACGAATGCTTGTGCAACCAAATTGTAAAGAACTTGCTAACAGCAAAAACCTACAGCAAGCCACGAAAACTATAAATGATGATGTGCATTCCGATAAAAGCTGAAGGCGAATTTACCTGGCCAGTCAGCCAGGTATGCGATGCGCTGATAATCGAAAAATAGGGAAGTCAGACAACAAATTTGAAACAAGACTTCAATTAACTAGATAGACTTATGGTTGAGTAGGCTCCAGGGAGAGAGAGAGAGCTGTATGTGGCAACCGTAAATGCTATGGTCTCATAGTCTCGTGAGCTTAACTTGGGCTGCTGCTCGTAATGTTTGTATCGTGGCAAAAGTTAGACTTCGTCTGTTTTCTATCAAAGTTAATATGACGCGTAACTTAGGACAAAGTCAAAATCTTGATGTAGCCGCCGAGGGGGAAGGTATGAAAAACGGCAGCAGCAGCCTGTTGACGCCCTCATAAAACCAAATACATAAAACATGTGTTCAACTTTGGCCTACAGATTTACACTTGGGCCAGACAGCAACAGAGCAAGCACTGGGGCAACTACGTGGCTTAGACGCTGTCTATCAGTCTCCGAATGCCCCTCCTTCTCCTCTTTCTCCTCTTCAGCACATTCTCAGTCCATTCTAATGCCAGTCCATCTGTCCGTCACACTGTCTGGCCTCGGCTTGCCAAATTTGTGGCTGTCAACGTCATCGTAATGCCAGCTCTTGAACACCATTTCCCAGCGCCACCTTCAGTTTTAGCTTCAGCTTCAGCTCCAGTTCCAGCTTCAGCTTCAGCTCCATTTCCATCACCATCACCATCACCATCACCATTGCGAACGACAACGGGAAGGACATCATCGTTGTTCTTGTACTCGTTTCTGGTTGTCATCGTGTCCTCATCATCAGCAATTCCCAAGTGCGTGCAGGCGCCTTTAAGCTGCCTTTGTCTAGCTTTGCCTTACAGCACCTACACTGCACGCCAGACGGACAACTTTAATGGAATTCCACAAATGTCTGGGAATACATTTGAAATTTCTGTGTAGACACAGTATCTGATAATCTGTTAAATTTAGCATACGGCCAAAGATTAGGTAAAAGAGAATATTTTATACTTCTTTAAAGAGACTCTTCCATATATATATACATATATATGAAATGTATGAATTTTCCAATAACTATTTCCAAATTGCCGTAAAATCGAACGATTGAAAATTTAATTTTTATTTAGTTTAAGATTTCGCGCAGTGTTTGTGACGGAGTTATATATAGCTTAATAGAAGCTGCTGCGTGTCGCATGTCAAGAATAAGCAAAGAAGAGTTAAAGTGCGAGTGAGAGAGTGATGGAGATGCAGATGGAGAGGGGAGTGAGTAAGAGAGGGGCTTGAGCGTAAGTTAAAACTGTGTGAAGAGGGTATAACGACACATAAGGCGCGATATTTTCTTGGCATAGCTTTGCATATGGACGTAAACGAAAGCCGACGCCATTGTGTGTGAGGACCGCAGGAGAGAGAACGAAAGAGACAGAGAGAGAGTGAGAAAAGGAATGTATAAATATGTGTGTGTGTGTGTGTGTGTGTGTGTGCATGTGGTTTTGCTGGGCATCGGTTATTGTGTTTATGGGTTTTTATGCACGTCCCAAATCTGTCCAGCCTGAATTATGGGCCAAAGTGCAAAGGGCATTACGTTATTTGTGTGTGCTTATTTGGCGATTTCTGTCGGCAATATAAAATGGTATGCACATAATTCAATCATTTTGTGGGACCGATTACCAATAATCAATCATTCGAGCATATCATTAATTAATTCAACCATTTAGCCAACCTCAAGCACTCACGGAGGCGTTCACATGCGCAACCCAAACAAAATATCCAAAATCAGAGACCCAACCCAGCCAACCGCACAGATACAAATAAGAGATAAACCCAAAAACACTTTCATAAACACACCCACACACACACACAGTGGGATGTTGTGGGTAACGGTGGGGGGGGGGGGGACTTATGGTCCTGCTCCTTGGTAGGAAATTTATTTGTCTGCCATCATGTCGACGCTGCGTTTTCGGGTCGGCTGGGGGTCGTGTGTATTTGTAATTAACTGTTATTTAATACGATTTGGCTTGATTTTGTGGCAGTGCCAACAAGCCAAACACACGCCAGAGGGGAGGCAGTGGAGGGTGTCTTCCACGGGGAGGGTGCTGCAGTTGTACAGACAAGTGGTCGACTGGCTCAGAGATTGTTACTTCTGCGCTTAGACCTAAAAACACACACACACACACACACACGCACTCACACCCATACACACACACGCTCACATAAGCCAAACGACTCCTAAGCGCTGTTTGTTGTTGTTCTTAGGTCTCTTGTAGACAAGCAACAAAAATGCTGCGATTTAATTTGCCAAAGTTTTCGACGCCTTCACATTTTTATCGCTTGTACCTTCGTATACCCTATAACCACAGAAGCGGCTCAATTGGACATGCTGCACAGCTTGGTAACAAGCAGTAGAAAGCAAGTCAGCTTACTTTTTATTCATTTTACATATAAACATACTAATCAAGAAGAAAATTTCATTTCATGTTATCTACTTTTATTTTATACAAATAATTTGAACATTATTGCTTCAAAATATCTTCAATAAAGTCAAAAGCTTCTACGAAGTGCCAATAATAAACTCATACGAAAAACACTCATATGAAAAATATATATTCTTTATGTTATATGTAAATTAGAAAGTGTTTTTAAAAAGTCAATAAAATATTCTTGTATGAAAACTTTCTTATATTTTACAGCTCTAAGATTTTGGAAAGTCTAAAATTTTCGAGCGATATAGCTGTGTGGGCAACTTTTGAACTCAATTCAAGGATATCTTCACATCGAGCACTTTTGAACTCAATTAAAGGATATCTTCATACCCACATTTCTATCATTAAGACATGTCTTATATATTTTCAGATTTTTTGTTGTTGTTACTTTGTCTGATTTTGATAAATGTTATTGGGGGCTTGTTGGTTTCCCAACGATGATACTTCTTACTGTCAGTCTAGTCACTTACTTGGTGATTTGTCACTGATAAGTAGATACAAGCAACAAGAACGGACAACAGGTGACTTCGGACAAGGACAAGTGCTTGTTAAACAGCTGATAAGCTGATTTGAGATAAGCACAACAACACCTCGATGACATCCTTGCCTAAAGCTGTAGTCCTCGCACCGAAGAGTTAATTTTCTGCTGCAAATTGTTTGCCAATAAAATGGCATTTGTGGTAAATTGAAAGTTTGTTGGTGCATGACCCTGAATATTGGCTTTCAGAAATATGCATATCGTCTATTTATGAAATGCAGCATATTGTTTAAGGAATGATTTTAAGGGATGCGCTTGCTCTTTAAAATACTTCAGTACAAATGTAAAAATATAAGCTTCGCCAAAATATTTTTTGAATACGAGTCGAGTGTCAACTGATATTAATTTCAATTTGGAACCCAAAACCCAACTTGCAACTTCCAAATTCCAAAAACCAATTTCAATCCGTTTCAGGGCGACACGTGCCGTGCTTGGTGGGTTGACAGGAAATGGCTGGAAGGGGGTTGGGTGTTAAGAGCGATGACGTTGGCAATATACAAAGGAAATGATGAGGTTGTAGAGCAAGCAGATGAAGATGAAGAGGCCACAACAACAACAACAGCAACAACAACAATCAGAACAACAAGGCTATAAAAACATGTGTAACTAGACGGCTTACAAGGATCACGCACTCAGTGACACTTAATGCCCCCAACGATGACAATGACGAGGACGTCGACGGCGCTGATGATACAAGCAGAATGAGAGCAAATGTCGCACACAAGAGCACAACACTAGTAAAACACGCACACACAGAGCACAGGGAGACAGAGAAAGAGACAGAGACGGAGACAGAGATGGAAAGACGGACAGACAGACAGACAGACAAACGCAATTAGCTTTTAGCCATCATAACATTATGAACGGCAACTGACAGATGACAGTGACTGCGACTTCGACTGCGACTGCGACTACGGCTGCTAACTGCTAATGATGAAGAGGAGGACAAGGACACGACTCCGAAGAGGATGGGGGGGTGGGGGAGCGGGCGGAAATCTGCAATAGAGACGTGGATAGAGACTGCCAGTATGTAACTGAAGCCAACGGTGCGCAGCAGCGCTGCCTCAAACTAAGCCTGCGGGAAGAGTGAAGTGGAGTGGGGATTCGGATTAGGGTTGAGGGGAATCTGTGGTGGCTGCGGTCCAAGGGGTTCTGCGACTGGGCGGCGCATTATGTTGATGTGCTGAGCTCACGACGCTACCGACAATGCCGTTAACTTGTGTCGTGATTAAAATAAGGACACCCTGGTAGAATGGCAACAAGGCACCACAATCTGGTGGCTAAGGGGTGTTGGGTGAGGTGCTTCCAAGGACATGCGGCGCCAACTAGCAAACAGCAATGGACGAGACGTGCTACGTGCTATACGCGGTGTCGCTTTGTATTTGTGTGAGTGTGTGTGTTTGGGTGTATGTTGCAAGTTCTGTGAATCGCATGAGTTGCAAGCTGGATGCTTTGCTTATGATATCAACTGTGGTGCAGGGGCATGCAAAGAAGAGAGAGAGAGAGAGAGAGAGAGGGTGAGCTGCTGGGCAGCTGAATGCCTACTTTTTGGCCAACGTAAATGCTGATATGAGATTTAGGGAGCATTTTCTGCGGTGTCATTTGGCTTCAGCGGAAGCGGATATGTGTGGTGGACGGGGTGGAATGGGGTGGGGTGTGTGGACCGTTGATGCTGTCAGGCAACGGAACCGGAAGGAAGTTATTTAACACATACCCACACACAGTCAGAGAGACAGAGATAGAATGAGAAAGCGAGACAAAGTAAAGCACTCGTGAACTGTTAGGTGGGGTACAGGGGGAGGGGAAGGATGTTAGCTGGTAGCAATTGTATTGAAGTAGCGAGTGTAGATTATGTGGCACGATAATCATATTACGATTATGTCGCGTAAAATTTGCACAACTCGCAGCGGCAGTTTAAGTAAAGTAACTCCACAACCAGACAACCAGGCAACCAGGCAACCAGACAGGCAGCCAGACAGACAGAGAGATGGACTGAAAAGGGGATCAAAAACAGAGGTATTGGGTTAAGTGAGCGGGGGTTGTGAAGAGGTAAATATCAAATGCTGCGCTTAGGGGAGCAATGGTTATACATGCATAAGTAACGAAGGGAATCAAGCGCGGGCTGCGGAAAGTGGTCGCAACGTTGACTTTTCCCCGGCTAAACAAATTCATTAAAATGATATTTTACATATTTTTACGTGGCTGGGTGGGTCAAGTGGTTAGTGGCAGGAAGTGGTCGGAAATGGCTTAATAATAATACTCATATATTTATTAGATAGCTAGCGTTGCAGCTAATGTAAATTTAATGAGAGGCAGAGAGAAGCTGCAACTGCAACTGAATGAATGAATGAAATACAAAATATACTGACTGCAAATGAATACTCTTGATGCCACTGAGAAACAGTCGGGGCTTTTATTTTAGGCAAAAGTTAATACATATTAACTCAAATATTTTAAACCAATAAATATCATTCAAAATTTATTCTTTTTTCTCTTACACTACGCAGTAATATTATATAGTTAAAGCTCATATTCGTAGAAATCAAAATCATTTTTACAAGTTTTTTATATCTACCAGAAATTGTTTACGTTATGCTACACTTCTAGTCTGTAGTCAAATATTAAATATATATGCTTAGGTAATAGGCTTACATTTAAGCTTGATGCTTATAGAATCGAATAGATCTTTAATATTTCTTAAGCTAGCTTAAAACGGCATTTGCATTTATTCCATTTGATAAAGGAGCAATTGCTCCGAAATTAATCTCAGTCGCTCCATTTTCGCACAGTGGACAAATTAATTCGGATTTGAAGTGGGCTTTTGACTGCCACTGAGCTTATTTTTTTGCGTTGTATAATTGTTTAAATGTTATTTCATTGAATGGCGAACGTTGTCGCAGTAAACGTCGCCATCAACGTCAGCTTCGAATGGCAGATTAAGTGTGGGAGCGGAGTGGAGCGGAATGGAGCGGAATGAAGTGGAGTGGAGTGGAGTGGAGTGGAGTGGAGTGGATGGTGGCGAGGGTTGATTAAAGACGGAGCATTGCGACAGCAATAGCATTTTTAAAAGAGAGTGAAGGGCATGAATCGCTTAGCATTAATGTTCTCCATTTATTGTCATTGTTGTTAATGTTTTTTGTGTGTGCGTGAGAAAAAAGCATTTGCATTTAAAACAGAGACACAGGGAGAGATTGGAGGGGACAGTTGTGTGGGAGCATGGGTAACGGGGATATGGCTGCCTGTGTTTGTGGTTAGAGCAGAGATTTTGCTTGAATGATTTTTATTGCGCTCGTTTGTAGTAAATTTAGTGTGTAATTAGACAGAGAGAGGGAGAAAGATAGTGAAAGTGTGAGGGAATGAGAATTGGGTTATTAAATCAAGCGTGTGCGTGTGCCTGTGTGCGTCTGTGTGCGCGTGTGTACGCATCTGTATGAGTGTGTGGAAGGTTCTTCGACGCAATCTAAACATAACCGTCCCGAGTCTGAGTTAGAGCTACAGCCAGCGTCGAGCTGCGGCACAGAAACAGAACCAGAAGCAGAGGCAGAGACTGACCAAAACCGGAAGGATTGTGACAGCATAAGGAATGCCAAAATGCTGAATCCTGAACGGGGGCCAGCACCGCCAAAATGATATTGTGGTGTGGCAGCACATGAGAAGTCTGTGCCTTGCGGACGCAACTAACCAGCAGTGGTAACTGGGTGAACAAGTTTTCTCCGTTCCGCCTTGGGTCAGCAGTCCGAGCAGATGGGAATGATAAGTAGTAGTTGACGCAGTGCCATTTGATAAGAGCAGTAACCATCGAATTGCATTTGCTTTCAAATACCCTTTAAACCTTCAAATAAGTGCACAGCTTAACCTAACCAGAGATGGCCTCAAATGCCTTAACTTGCCACACTATCAATGCATACAAAAACCAGCTGATTTTCAAACTGTTGCCACTAATGTAACTGTGTTAATTGTCTGGTAAATGTATTTTTCAATAAGTAATCAGGTTGTTTGTGTAACACTTACTTATGGCTTAATAGCCTGTCTCAAATCAATGTAGTGAAACATTCGTTTCAAAGCTTAAATAAAAATAATAGATTTTAATTACTTATGTTTCAGAATCTTTATAATTATTGAATGACACTTGTAGTTGTATATACATATGTGCAAAATAAGTACATTTATTAAGAGTTTAAAAAACCCATATTAATAAATTTCTAAATGAGTAAGCCAAGAAAACCTGTTCGTGCTTCTAGTCAATAATAGTGTCAAGCAGTCAAAGAATGTCTTTGAATAATTTATCCAAGTATATATGTTTGCAAGGGCTGTTATAATTTTGTGTTGTGTAATGAAATGCATTGAAGGCATCATATTCGAACCGATAAGGTATGCTATTATTTTTTTTTTTATCAATATTTTGAGCTAAGTTGGTGTAGCCAGCTAACTTATTTATTCCTTGTCATTTTTGATAAGCAAATATGAATTTTGAAGTAGTATACTTTAGATATAATATATTTCCAGACGCTTCTTAATTTTATTTGAATATTCAATGTTCGGCGTTTCTCGGATAGCGTCAGGGTATTACACAGTCGTCTGCATCTAATGGCGTTCTTTAACTTGTTTTATTTGTTGCATTTCGCACAGCTAAAGAAAATTACCCGTTATACAACAAATGTACTGCCTGTTGTGTGTGTGTGTGTGTTTATGTGTGTGAGTGTGTGAAGGGATTGCAAATGGGGACCTCGTCTCGCATTGTGAACAGAATGGGAAGGGCAAGGGCTAGGTTGAGGGTTAGGGAGCTGCAGTTGGATTTGGCCTGTGGTCTTTTGGTCGTGGTAGCTGCCAATTGCAGTGTTTTGGCCAACGTCTGGTGACGCCTCTTTAAGGCGCCTGCGAAATGCGAAATGCGACTGTGAATGCAGTTGCTATAAAATTTAATTCGCCCAGGGAAATGTGATGTGGGAAAAGGGAAACAGGAAGCATTACGTGACTCTCTGATGGAGTTGAGACGTTGAATACTGAGCCAAGTATTTCGAATGGATGTCGAAATCGTACGGCAGCGATTCTGAGACGAGACGAAACACAACAACAAATTTTGTGATTTAAAGATGGCCCTGAACAGCGACACGATGCCGCCGGAGAAGACGATGTCTTTGGCCAGAACCATCAGCAGCTTCCAGACCATCGCAAGCGATTGCAGCGAATGTTGCAACTCATCATGTAGCATCAAATCCTAACCAAACATAATCTCTCAACGGGGATATTGATATTGAGAGCTCGAACACAAAACGCAGCGCCAAAATTATGATGATTTCAATGCATTCACAGAGCCAAACGACTAACACAACAATGGCCCGCACATGTGCAGCGACAAAGAGGGGAACATTGAGAAGGTCCGGAGCAGAAACAGCAGCAGGAGCAGCACCAACTTAATCTTCAGCAGCAATAGGAGAACGAGTTCTTTGACAAACAATCAGCGATTGTTACACCAACTAATTAGGAAGCTTAACAATCAAACCATCAATTCGCCAAGATTGCAAAGTTACTGAATCAATTAAACGGCTTTTGTTGGGATTTTCGTTTGAGCTCATTCCCCTATTTAGAGATACATATGTATTATTTTGTAATCTCTTAACTAAGCTCCAAATAATTACATTTTCGCAAAAAAAAAAAATTTCCACTTGAAAATTTGAAAGGATTGAAGGTAAGAAGTGTTGACCTAATAAAAATTATTAATTAAAGAGTACGAAAGGAATATTTTGAGAACAATTAAATATAAATGCAACAAACAATCAATTAGAGTGAAGAAGCCAAAACTAAGGAAAATCTTATTTCCTAACAAGGTTACGGGAATTCATAACTTATGAAAAGCGTTTACAAAGAGCTTAAGTTTTTGGGTTCATTGCAAACACTTGTAATGCAATTTGGATGCAAAATTCCAAATGGCAATCGGTTAAGCTCCGAAACAGATTAAAAAACTGTGGTGAGGATGGCCACTTGAGGGAGTCCTTAAACTCTTTGAGATTTTCATCTGCCATACTCAGCCGTTGGCATCTTAAACTCATTTTACCAACTGGAGGGCAGCTGACATGACCAACTTCCTAGGCCACTCAAAGGCACTCCAAGTGAGTTGAACCGAGCTCGAGTAGTTCCGAGTAGAGCAATTCTCGATGCGCTCCGTTGGCATTTGAAGCGCATCTTTGACGAACACTCGAGTCGCTAACGGTTACAATTTCCGGCCTTCCGGCTGCTCACTCATTCATACACTCATTCACTCACTCCCCCGTCGAGTCAGTGATTCACTGACTCAGTCACTTACCTGTGCGCACATTGGACAGTGGGTAACTGACAGTGCGATGCGATGCGATGTGCTTTTCCAGTTGTCATTTACACTGTGCCCAATTTGAAAAAGTTATTTGTAATTGCACATCATTTGTCTATTTATTTTTGTTTTTTTTTTAATATTTAAAATCATTTAGTTTAGTTTTTATTGCTTCTACTCCTGGTAATTACGTGTAATTACTAATACTACTACTACTACAACAAACAAAAAAAATGAGAAAAAATAGATTTAATTAATTTTATATAGCACTCGGTTTTGTTTTGTTTGTTGGTGTTGATGTGTTAACGTTCAAATTGGCCTGCAACCGCATCAAAGTGAACCGCAAAACTAGCTAAACGATGCCACCGACGGCAACCGCAGAATTCATTGACGATTGCAATTGCAACTGTTGCCCTAGTCGTGGCCAACGGCAGCGGCAACAGCACCAGCAGCAACCAGTCAAAGTGGCCAATCAGCTAACAAAAAATCACTCAAATGCAATGGCACAAAACACACACGTGGCACGTGGCACAACACAAAAAAAAAGAGGCTAAGCGCAACAGCAACATACAAAAAAAAAAAACAATAGCAGTAGCAGCAGCAACAACAGCCACAGCAGCACCAACGGCAACTGGGGGAATCCCTAACAAATTAGATAGTTAGCAATTTAGCCTGCCAAGAAGTTGGCCAAATGCAGCGGACACAGATGCTGCTCTTGCTATTGCTGTTGCTGTTGCAGTGTCTCGCTTTGTATGGCTTGAAATATGTCGTGCTCGTTGTTGTGAGTGTTATTTGGTTGTTTGTTTCGCACGTGTTATTTTTATTTTTGGCATCCGCATCCGGTACCCGGTACTGATGTCAACAAGCTACCACACGCAACTAATTCAAAATATTCAGGCGAACGGATTACGCTACGATGTTGCTGTTGTCGCTGGCCATTGCTGCTGTCAGCTGCTGAGCCCTCAGCACGCCAGCAACAGCAGCCGAGCAGTCTTCGTGTCTTCTGCGGCCTTCGTTTTTTTATATCGTTCGAAGTCGTTCGCATCCCGAGCAGTTGCTCGGCGAAACGAGGCGCTTTCGTCCAAACGAAGCTTGCCATAGTGTAACACGAAGCAACTTCGTCTGCGGGTCGTTACTTCAGTCGCTGCTTGCATGCGGCAGTAGCAGCACGTGGCAGCGGCTAATATTGTATCATGTATATGTGTATCTCTCTGTCTGTCTGTCTGTCTGTCTGTCTGCCTGTGTACTACTAATGCGTTGTGCGTATTATTTAAAAAGCAGCTTAACCTGCTTTTGTGACCTTTTCCCTTGGCTCACAGATTTGTCCATTTGGCATATCGATGTTGCAACCAATCCTCACAACAGTCTGCTTCTTTGTCTGTGTGCCTGTGTCTGTTGATCCATGAGTTTTATTTTAACATTTCGGCATTTTCCCCACCGAATTTTGTATATTTAGCTGTTTCTCTTTTTATATACATATATCCATCTATATTGTGTGTCTGGGCTCCAAATGATTTTCAATTCATTAGCAATCAGTGAAAACAACATTTCAGAGCAATGCCTAAAACCAACTTCGAGCTTGCCATCATTGCGGTTAAGGTTGTGGCTAGCAGCGGCCTCCTGCAACACATAGGAACTTCTCCCTGTCAAATGTGGGCAGCTTTTAATTACTGTCTGTCCTCTGTCAAATGCAAGGAGTTATATTACACTCAACGCTTAGATAAACTATTTAAGCTGAGTGCTCTTTCAACTCTTGTTTGGAAATAATAATATATAATGGATTGGGTTGTAAGTGATGCAATTATTGCGGTTCCTTCTAATATCTATTTCAAATTGAGAAACATTAATTGATTTTATAGTCAACACTTTTAGCCTGGAAGATTGTATTATAATTTACAATCTTGTTCAGTAGAAGTTAAGGCTAATTTTGCTTATCGCTTGCGTGCTTTTTTGATTTGGTTTCACAAATTCCAAAATTGCAGATGTTGCAAATAAATAAGTATTCAGTTTATATCTGTTGTTTGTAATCACAGATCAACAGTTATAACAGTTATGGCTTTGTCTTCAAAAAAAAACATTAAATAGTTGCAGAACGCAGGAAAAGCGTAGAAAGAACATTTCCCTTAGATTAGATCTGTACATCCAACAATATTTAAACCATTTTATAATCACATTTCCCAGCAAATTAGACAGTTTTTAAGTGAAGCACACGACTGCAAGTATATCAGTATTCATTTCGATTACGTTACCAGTGCCGCCCTGGCCGCAATTGCCATCCTTTAAAGGCTATAAAGATAATTTGATGGCGTTTGGGTTTGCTGACACGTTCATAGGTGTTTGGACTTGGGTGCTGAGGTCCTAAGGCTGCTATGGCATTTTGGCCCCATAATTCGCTCAACATCCGATATGACCGCAAAACGGCAAATTGGTCAAGTCGGTTGCCTTTGCCAACACGTAGTTAAGGAAAACAAGAAAGCCGCAATCGGGTATGCACCCATTGCAACATGCCTCCGAAACAACTTCGACGACTCCGGATCCTATTCCAAATCCAACTCCAAGACCCCTTGCCTAAACACAACACCTTCCGGCATCCGCTTTTCCCACAGTACAACTGCCACCTCCAGTTGCCGATGCAGTCGATTTGTCGATACTGATGCAAATGCCAGGAAATGCTTGATAACGACCAGAGACACACATACAAAGTACAGTGATTCCCTATCATAGGGATTATCCAAATGCTGTTATTTAATATGCTCTACATATTTTGCACATTTTATCAAATTTCTAAAATTTCTTAAAATTAGTCTAGAAAAAAATGGATTAATTATTTTTTCAATTTTTGTTCAAAAGAACAAAACAGAATTAAGAGCGCTCCAGAAATTCAATAAAAATTTCGAATTATTATCATTTGCAAACGTGCCTTGAAGAAAAACGTCCAACTGGCCAGAATGAGTTCACGATCTACTTTGCGGGCGAACACTGTATTGGAAATTTGAATGAGCACACATACAGACAGGCAGGCAGGCAGGCAGGCAGTCACACATATGAAGCTGACACTAGATTCACATAGACCAGAAGAGATTGGCGGGGCACCAACTTCTGCTGCTGCTGCTGCTGCTGTTGCTGTTGCTGTTGCTGCTTCTTCTGGTGTTGCTGATGGCTGATGGGTCATAGCTGATGTTGTGAAAGTGTCGACATCAGTTTGGTCCAGGCCAAAACACATGGAAGCAGTGCAAATGGCATATGGCAGCTATGGCAGACCAGCAGCTGCCCCACGCCACTTTCCGCTTTCCATTTGTCGCTTGCCGCATGCCGCTTGCCGCATGCCGCATGCCGCATGCCGCATGCTCCATTCAGGATTCGTTTCGTTTCGTATAGCTTGAAATCGCGTATGAATCTGAATGTGAATGAGAATGTGAGTGCGAATGGAAAGGGAATATGAAGGAGGGAGCATAAAGAACCGCAAAATCATGAAATTGAAATGCAATAATGAAGGCTTCATGGTCGATCGCTCAAATACACACACACTGTCACACACACACTGTCACACATTCAAGGATAGATAGTCAGAAGCAACAGAAAACGCTAGCAGGCAAAGACCCAGCAGTGGCACAAGTAAACTGCAATCGACACGCCACAATGGGGCAAATGAAGACATAAATTAATAGCCGAAAGCTAATGCCACGTTAATATGCATAAACTGCACATTTTTGTGTACACATATTCTGTCTATATATCCACATATAAACGGAAATTGGTCGTATCCTGCTGAGGTCCATCCGATTGTCCAAATCGGAATTTTTGTTCAATCAAATTAACGATTAATTAATAAATAATTAATTAAATGAACGTTAATTGAGCGAGTTAAAAAGATTTTTCAGCATATGCAAAAGTGGTCATATCTTAGCCGTAACCTTGCCAGTTAAATGACATCCATCAATTTGATGATTTTGCCTTCCGATCTTAATTTGTTTCTTAGATGACCTCCTTAATCTTGAATGCCAATCGATGGATGGGACTTTCAATCAACTGTAAGGGTAGCACAGAGTTGGAGTACATTTTCTGAAAAACAACTTCAACATCTGATTTGTCCTAATAGTAAGCTCGACAACTGTAGAGTTGACACCACAGGTTTTATTTTTGGTTCTTTATTCTTGTATGTATTTCGAACAGCCAAAGGGCGTTCATAAAAAGTGTGACTTTAGTCCATTGTGCATGAGCTCTACATATGTTAGTGTATGTGCGTGTGTTGTGTGTGATGGCACCACAAAGTTGCCATATTTAAAGCATAAAAGCAACATTTCCGTTTGTCGCATGCCAAAGCAGGCGGCAGAAGGTGCCGCAACGGCAACGTCAAGCGAACTGAGAGGAGTGCTGAAATATGGGAAAGGTTGAGGTAACCAAAAACTAGGAAACTACGCAGAGGCCGAGGCCTACACCAGCATATTTCTAAATGTGTGTGTGTGTGTGTGTGTGTGTGTATGTGTGTGTGTGCGTACGCGTTGCAGTCATGTACAACATGCAACAAACGTGCGAAACTAAAATGAGTGCAATTTGTATGCCACGTTTACGGCCAAAGTGAGAAAAGGGGTACAGCCGAGGCAAAGGCTGAGGCTGAGGCTGATGCTGAGGCAGACTGTGATGCTGTGTGAAAGATTCTGCCTGCCGGGGGATATTGAAGCATGGAAAAGGGGAGTGGGAGATAGGACAAAACTGTAAGGGGCAAGGAGCATATTCAACACGAGGCAATGCGCATCTTTCATTCTTTTTGACCAGCAATTTCATTTTTGCATCAATTGTCGCATAAATTATATAGATTAACACACAACCATCATACACACACAAGCAGACACACACACACACACACACATACATACACGCACATGCAGACACACACATGTGGGACACATTATTAAATTAAATTAAAAGCAATTCTGCACAAAATGAAGAAGTTCTACAAAAAGCAAGAGAAAACGAAGCATTCGCCATGTTTAGGATGAGAGTTGGTTAAAAAGGGGAGGGGGAAAGGGGTAAGCAACTGCAGTTAGTTGCGTCTGTTGCCCACTCAAATGTTTCTGTAATTGTTTTAAAGTAACTGCCACAAATTGAAACGCAGCCAGAAGGCCGACACAGAGTCAGAATTTTAGATGCAGTTGCACACGGGGCCAACATAGACAGAGAAGGCAACAAATTGAGTGCGTTGTGAGGAATGATAATGAAAAATAATGAAATACCCTGACAACAGACAGCAAACAGAAGAAGACTACTGCAAATATGTGCATTCCCAATGAGCATCATCAGCCGATTTTAGCCACAACTAGAGTCAGCAATTTTAAAATGTTCATTGCTTTGAACGGATTAACCTGAAACCTGAAAGTTAAATCTTTCCTAAAAATATAACACCTTTGCTTGTGAATGTCCGAGCAGAATTGTTTCCCATTATATATACTCATTCGTTGATAATGAAATTTATTATGTTTGTTTAATAAATGTAGTCATTAGCTTTCATAAGGATTGAAGAAGCCCAATATCCCAATACAGATAAATTTGAGCAGCTTTGGCCTCCTTTGATATGGTGCAAAACCAGTCAGCGGTGGACGAACTTAAGTCGCCTTCTTGCAATAAATTTGGAATGTAGTTTCGCCAGGTTCGAGGGCTGCTGGCTGCTGGCTGCTGGCTGCAACTGCAACCGTACGTTATTTCGATGCTGCATGCTCTTACCATGAAATTAAAGGCAAGCAGCAATAATCGCTTGCAATATTCCCCATAGCAGAGCAGCAGACGACAGTTGCCTATGTCAAAGGTTTGTCTATGTTAAAGGGCGTGTCGCTTCTATAAAGGGGAGGGGGGGTTCCAATTGGTGCATGTGCAACGCGAACGGATCGTGCTCAAGTTTCCAAGGGTGGCCCATTAATGGCAATGGCAATGGCAATGGCAATGGCAACGTCTGGCTGACATACGCAAAACCGAAATCTAATTTAGTTTGTCAAGTGACAGAAGCGCGACGCATCAGCTACTGCTTGCCGGTTGCCCGTTGCAGGTTGCATGTTGCAGGTTGCAAATTGCTGGCGCCTTTGTGACGTTTAGATGCCGTCGCAGCCCCGACCAAGGACATGTTGCGAATGTGAATCCGGTTGTGGCGGCTCTACTGTCTGTCACGATGATACTTAAAGCTGTACCCACACACAGCAACCGCAGCTTTTGGGTGCCATAATTAAGAAGTCCCCCATGCTCAGCAGCAATTGCCAGTTGCAGCTCCATCTGAAAATTGCTTCTGCTATGCTGGCCGACTGCAGCTCGGCTGTCTCGGCTTAGCCTCGGGCTAGTTCAATTGCCTGGCATTCACCTAGCAGCTGCTGTTGCTCCACAGCACCTCAGCTAGTAGACTGCTCAGCTGCTGTAGATTACCCTGTCGCCTGCCTGCAACTATGAAAATGGCTGACAGCCGCACCAGGCGGAAGGCAGCAGGCAGCAGGCAGCCAAATTTTTAAATTGCCAGCAAAATGTGAGTTTGCCGTAGAGATGGCCTCGTGTCACATTTTATTTTTTTTGTTCCAACACGAAATGAACACGACGCACGACATGGCTGAATATATTTGATTTTGTCATGGATATTTTTTTTGCCCACTTATTTGCAAAAATGTTAAAAACGTATGCAATTTTTTTGGTATCTCCTTAAAATTGTAAAATAATATTCTTTACCAGTTTGGTTAGCTAATACTATATTGATTTGGTATGAGCATCATTTTCAATTCGTGATTTCGTGTCAAAAACTGCCAAAAGTGTTGTTCGAAATCGAGCTATGATTTTGGAAAACGAACGTGTCGTGTTAAGTGGCATGGCATGGGAAGCGTGCAACTCTAGTTTGAAGTACGTGTGGCACACGTTGTGTGTGTAGGTGAGTGGTTGGGGTTAAAGGGGTAACAAAGTAAGTGAGGGTAACGGGGTGCGGGTTACGGGTTATGGGTTACAGGTTACACGAGTGTTGCAAAAATATACTAAATATAAATGCACATAAAAATTCAATTTCTCTAAAGTGTAGCTAAGCATGTAATTGAATTTGTAATGGCGAATATCGTTGGAATCGTCTACAACTCAGCCATGCCCACACCCCTATATCTATACCTATTCCTATTCCTATTTCCATTTTCATTTCGTTCCATTCTGTCGCGAGTTTACGTCTCCATTGAGTGACTGACTGACGGACAGACTGTCGCATGCATAGATCCATGATTCCAGCATTTATATTTAAGTATGAAGATACATACATGCACACACATTTGCATGTGTGTGTGTGTGGGTGCGTGTGTGTGTGTGTGTGTGTGTGTGAATGACTCACACAATAATATAAATGTGTGTGCCTGTGTCTGCGTCTGAGTGTGTTTGACTCCAATTTCAATTCCATTTCCGATGCCCGACTTCACATATTATGCTGAAACTGGCATTTTTATGCTTCTACATCCTTTGACATCTTGGCATCTACCGAAAACAGTCAAAGCAAACACTGCCAGCGGCTCGTTGGCATGAATTGTGTTTTTAATAAGAACATCTCTGCACTCACCCCCAACCCCCAACCCCCAACCACCAACCCCCAACACACACTTCCACCACCTACTTAGGCAGTTCTTTTTTTTCCCAACTCTTCTGTATCAAAATCAGCCACATTTACATATAAATATACATATATATATATATATATATATATTTAAATATCCATTGAAATCGACAGCGCCAACTGCAAAGAGCAGCCATTTGCACTCAATTAAGACGCCAAACACACACAGACAGCAAACCCAGGCAAACCCAGAATGCTTTACGATTTCGAATTACCAATTATAATGGCATCGCTGAAATTATAACTGCAGGTGAGTTGTGTGATTTAAAACAGCATCGTCAATAACACAAGCGCTTCTGACAGAAGTGAACACAACCAAATTTAAGACAATTAGTGTACGATATTCATTTGTAAAGATTTCATTGTACACGTTGTTTATGTGTATATATATATATATATATATATATGTAGCATATATATATAAATATATTTATATATGTATGTATGCAACTGCATATTGTATTTCATGCTGGCACACAGCATCTCCCGCAATGCCATATAAAGCCATGTAATTGATTTACAGCACATTCCGAAATTGGTGCAAAGACGACTCTGCGAAGCATGCAACAAAATGCGCGGACACATTAAAAACTAAAGCTTGTGGTTGCTGTTGCTGTTGCTCTTGCTGTGATACCCTTTGGAGAAGAAGCATGCATTTCCAATTGACCGAGATGATATAGACATATTATATTACTATATATCCTTCCTGTCTGTCTGTATATTTATTTATACACAGCTCCTGTTCTCAATTTATTTGAAGCGACTTGTAAAAGATTGAAAGACTGAAAGTAAGATGTGAACAGGTGGACTTCTTGTGTTAAGGGTATTTAATATCGGTTTTCTGCTGATTTCCTGTTACTGTGTATTTTTACTTTAGTCTGGCCATCAACACGCTTATACGAGCACGTATATGTCTGCGTGTCTGTGCATGTGCGTGTCCTTATGACATCAGCCCCAAGGCGAACGAACTAATTTTTGGAGCTGCGAACCAAGTTGCTGGCCGTAAATGTTGCACCGTTGCACAACTGTTGCCTTTGTCAGTCTGGTCATCGGTTGGGCAGTGTAGCCGTTTTGACCGTGTACCAGTCAATCAAACAGTCACTCGGTCAATCAGTGCCAAGGACAGCGCCTACTCAATCAATTAGTAACTGTAGGATCTCCTCGACTCAGCAGAACACAAGCACAACAACAAATCACATCGCAGAGCAACACAGCACAACATATTGCCATTATCGCCTGTCACCAGATGAGCCGAAACTGTGCGTGGGGGAAAGAGGTGCACATTCCAGCCAAGATTAAGGCAGCAGCAGGAGGCAACAGGAAGCGGCAGCAAGTTCGCTTCACTTGCTTGGCATGTAAATTGCAACAGGCAACGAGCAGAGGAAACAATTATGTTGATCCAATGAAGCAAACTGTGATGCGACAGATACAGTTACACTTTCTGCTGCTGCTGCTGCTGCTGCTGCTGCTGCTGCCACTCTTACTGCTTCAACAACAACAACTACATGAACAGCAACAGCAGCAGCAGCACACTTGCAGCGCGTGACACGACCATGACACATCCTACAGACAGCAGACATTAGTGGACAGCTGACTGTCGCCAGCACTGTGGTGAAAATAAACTAAATTAATTCAAATTTCTTATCATAAGTTACTGATTTAAATGTATGCAACCAGATTGTTTTTTTTTAAGGCGAGCGCATTGTAAAATTGAGCAATCGACACCTTTGCCCCATTTTTCACAACACAACATGCAACTTTTCCTGGAGTTGGTTAAGTTTCGTTCTGCTTAAATAGTTGTGCGGGGCATACATATCTGTAAAGTTTGTGCTGTGTTTGTTTAACGCGATCTAAGTGGAGTTACTTTTGCTGTTCTCAAAATGAAACACAAAACGTATGCACTTGCTCCATAGTGCTCGGCAGTCAGCCAAATGTGGGGGGGGGGAGGGGGGTGTCAAGAGTATCGTGGGCGGTTTTGCCCGAGCACTTTACAAAATAAATAAAGTGAAAATTTGCTGCTTCCGGCCTTTATGCAGCGTCACATGACTCTTCGTTGCCCGTGTGTCCCTATTCGTGTCCATATCCGTATCCGTATCCGTGGCCATGTCCGTGTGTCTTCCTCCACAACTCTCCCATTCCTTGCCACAGTGCGCCGCGTCTGCCCTTCTGCCTGGCTTCTTGCTTTCTTTTCAGCATAATTTTAAATGGGACGCAACGAGACGTAAAGTGAGAAAGCTGCAACGGCAGCAGCGACGCCAACTAACTGTTAACGGCTCGTGGCATGGCAAATGCGTGCGTGCGGCTAGGAAAACCTGCTCCTCACCCTCTTCTACACCCAACCACCCACATCCTTCGTTTCTCGCCTACCGTCTGCTTCATCGGCATCGTCATTCTCGTTCCTGTCCTCGTTCCCGTCCTCGTCCCCGTCTTCGTACACGTCCTCCTCTTCGTCCACGTCCACGTCCTCGTTCTCGTCCTGTGTGCGTGCAAATGCAAATGATGCTATCTGTGCCTGCCCCAACTGCCATGGCCTACCAGCTCCCTGCCCGGCCAACTTACACAGTACACACCGCTTGGCATACCACAGCCGTGTGCCGTATTCAGCGCAATGCGCACAAAAAAAACTTTTCATTGCCGTTAAGAAATTGATCAAGTGAAAAGGTGAAAATTGATTTTGCGACATGTGTCGCACGTAACCCCAACTCCGCCTCTGCCTCTGCCACCGCCCACGCCACCATCCCCGCCCCCGCCTCGACTACTTTGTATATGTGTCTCAATTGTTTATCAGGCGGCAGATTATAGTAATGGTGAGCGTCTGACTTACAGATACCCTGCAATCAGCCCCGAGTTGCTCAAACATAATAGTAATTAATTAATAGTAAAGAAAGCTCACAGAAATCAATTTGGACTTTAACATTAATATTAAGCCATTTTCCTAAGTTGTTTAAATTAAACTTAAAATTTAACACTCTTTAACGAAATAAAACTGAAATAATTCAGTAATAATTTCATCTCAATTTGGCCTCATATGAATTCAGATCAGGAAAATATAATCTTATGGCTAAAACATACATTTGCTTAGTTTCATAATACCCTGTTTGGGTAAGGTTAGGAGTGTTAAGAGAACGAGTGCGCGAAATACGCACACCTGCGACTTTTATACACACCCTTACTGACTTTTAGCGACTTTCACTCCCCCGTCAACCTGGTCACTGGCTGAGTGACTGAGTGACTGGCGTATGCCGTGTCATTCAATTACGTTAATCAAATGATGCACAAGCACAAGCACCCGACCCTCCATCTCCATCCCCATCCCCATCCCCATGCCCATCCCCATCCACATCCCCACACCCATCCCTATCACCTTACCAATCTCAACCTCCGCTCCCTTGACACTCCACTGTATGCCTAATGCTAAGCATTGCGGCTTCTGCTCCTCTTGTGTTGATTTTTGTTTAAGAGCATAACAAAAGAGACGCACACGCATACACAAACACACACGCACCCACACACATCTTTATATACTCATGTAATACACGACGGGAGAACAATTCAAGTGGCACAAGCTTTAAAAATGCCTGGCAACCTGGAATCGGGGAGAAAACCCAGAAAGTTGCAAACATTCAATTTCTCAAACGCAAATGTAACAAAGATGTATGACGATTAGAACATATTTTAATTCGATTAGAATATTAACTAGATGCCTGACAAGAGTTTTCAGCCAACACAATTTTTTCAGCATATATCCAAATTTTTCAAAAATAAATTCTTAAACTTATCTTACCACAAAGGTTCTCAGATTTGTCTATCTTTTCCTTATTTTATTTGTCACTCTTTTTATCATTTAATTTGGAACTTTAAAAAAGTGTAAAAATATTCTAATTTCCTAACTGTGAATTACTTTTAATACATATTAAATAAATGAATAAAATAAATAGAATCCGGTTATTGTAGCGCCTTTATTGATGAACCGAAAAAAAAGTGAAGTGGCATGGTCACATGACCAGGCGCTGGCCACAAAAATTGCAGTGCCAACTGGCGATGAGCTTTAGAAGGGAGTTTGATTTACACGCTAAGGATGCTACGGCAATAGCCCCACTGGAGGAGCGAGTGAAAGGGGAAAGGTAAAAGGTAAAAGGTAAAGGGAGAAGGCCATTAATTGGAAACCACTTGAACTGGCCATTCGAATAAACGAGGAAGCTTTAAAATGCAAAGTTCAAAAAGCAGGTTATGTTGTTTCTCTTGTTGTTTGTTGCTGTTCTTTTTGCTGCTGTTGCTGTTGTTCTTAGTGCCGCAAATTGCAGGGCCAAAACTTTATCGTGTAATCATTTTAAGTTCTCTTTCTTATTATTTTTGCAACTGCAACACCAACAAAAATAAACAGAGCGCCACAGAGGGAGAGAGAGAAAACTCTGATGTTAAAAAACAGAGAGGGAAGCCAAAGCGAGAGCCAAATTGCAATAGTTTCTGTTGCCTATGTCATTTTCAAAAGTGCTTAGTACCCGGTTTCGACTTGATTGTTGTTCCTATACCCTGTAAATATAAGCTTACCAATGATGAATGGCATATGAATGTGCAATTGAAAACTTGGCTCTGACACAAATATCAGAACTGTAATATTTAATACAACTAAAAAATAATCCCTATTATAGAGCTCAAAACTAAATTATCTTTCATTCTAAAACACGTCTGTTCTCTTTACTTTATTCACATCGACTGCGTCTTCTTCTTCTTCAATTTGGTGATCACAGAATTTATATCGATCGATAACATTTACCTACATTACAAGAGGCATGCTACATTATTTGTACTGTTTCCGAAAACTTAATAGAATTTTTCTAAAGAAATCATTTGATATTAGTAAATTAAAATATGTACTTAAGAAATCCAAATTATTTGCCAATAGGGTTTAAATCTGGCATTAAAGCTGTCGTATATTTTGAGCTTCTCTTGGGAATTTCCAATGCCAACTTTATGGCTTTATGGCTGATATATATTATTTCAGGTTTTTTGTATCATCGTATCATCGCTTGAATTAGTAAAGACAGGGTATCTCCGAGTCAGGGGCATGCAACTTTAGCATTTTTCTTTGGCGTTGCTATTGCTGCGATGTGTTCACAGTCGGTAATTGTTGTGGCTGTTGTCCCTATTGCTATGGTTGTTGTTGTTCTTGCTGCTGTTGCAGCTACTTTGAAGTTTTGTATATAACTTTCATGACACTTTGTCTTATTGTTGTTTTCTACTTTGCAACGAACGTGTCATATTCAGTTATGTATTTATTCCAATTCCACAAGCCTCTTCAATCTCCTATTTTCCCCTCCTCTCCATTTCACAATTCCACCCACCCCGCCTCGGTCATTCTCTCGCTCTCTCTTTCTGTCTTTCTATTACAACTGCTCTCATATTTCAGATCTGGGCCAGTGCTTAAGTTCTGCTTTTGAGCATCCGTTTTCAGATTTGCCAGCTAAACTCTCTGCATCCGCATCGCATCTTGCATTGGTTTCGTACCAGGAGGCGCTCAAAAAAGTTGCAAGCAGCAAGTAACAACTTGCAACTGGCAACTGTCAGAAAAACGCTTTGAACACGAATCAAAAATTTCGTCTCAGTTCAGTCAAGTGATGGATGGAAATGTTTGAGCTAACAAGAATACAATCCATCTATATACATACATATATATTTAAAGAAACACACAAACATACATACTATTTGCATATATAAACAGCTATAATTGTTTAATTTTAGTAAGGTTAGTGTTAAGATAGTGTAAGCCATCGTATAACTACGCATTTTTAATGATAGACAGTATTAAACTGATAAAAAGCATTGATTTCCCTCTATTATAGGTTCAATTCCATGGCTAGCTACAGACTTAAGCGAATTAATGTATTTATTTATGGTGGAACAGTCACCTTGTACAATTCGATGTTAGCAGCTTGTAACCTCTTGCAAATGGCCTGTAAGCACAGTAGTTGATTACGCATACGACATGTTGTACCGCTGGGGGCACTTTTCGACTGCCAACTGGCAATTGACTCTCGGCTGATCTCCGGGTTAGAATTGTAGTCAACTCCCCCAAATCCAATATTACCCCGCAGGAGCCACCAAAGGGGAAATCGCAGCTAAAGCTTCTGGCTGGATTTTGACCTATCCGATAAGGTAACCACAAAATTTCGAGCGACTGCGTCGTCAGCGTCGCTGCTAACGTCTCAGTTGTCGTCGCTGTAAGTGCTTGAAAGTCAATTTTGAATTTAAAATACACCACGTAACGCAATATGTTGATCTTTTGAATACGAATGCGAAATCCACGACTCTACAACTTAACTCTAATGTTATGTGAGGGTTGGCGGCAGTGTGATACGGCCAAGGGCAGGGGGCAGGGGCAGTGTATGGAGAGGTGGCATGGGTGGTAGCACTGAATGTGAAATGTGGAATGCGAACGCGAAATGGCAGCACAAGCACAAATGCAAACACATACACACAATACAAAAAGCAGAGCTAGTCGAGAGTGTCCGACTGTAAGTCACCCTGTACATGTCAAAATGTGTTCATGCAAACACATTTGCAAGAATCTGTAAGATAAAACAAGCATATGAAGAATGGACTTTAATTTGCGGATATTACTATTAACTAGCCTTATCTGTGCCATTTCTAATTTCTAATGGAACAGGGTATAGAGTGAGCCAAACAAACATATACACCACTACCCACACACACAAGCACACAACAAATTTAAATAAACTTTACTAATAAAATGTCGTTTACAAGTGGCAAGTGTCGACGGCGACGGTGACAGGTCCCGAACCTGAAACTAAGGCTGACGCTGAGGCTAAGGCTGAGCCTGAGCCTGATACAGAGACAGAAACAGAGACTGAGGCTGAGACTTTGACTGACTGTCAGACAGGCACACGACCCGACTAACGTATTAGAAGGGTACTGCAGACCGGAGAGAGAGATTGGGTCGGGTTTGTACGGCTTAGCGAGCTACGTTTTCGACGCATGAGTTGATGCCGATGCCAACAACGTATTAATTTTGTGTATCAAAATAAACTTATTCTTCCTGGCGTTGTTGCCCCACAAAAAGGCAGAGAGACAAACACTGAAAGAGTCGTAGCGTGGACGCGGGGTGAGCAGGCGAGTTAGAGTTCAGTTTACAGTTGCATCAAGTCACAGAGCTGTAGATACAAAGAGAGCAGGCAGTGTTTGTGTGTATGTGTATGTGTATGTGTGTGTGTGTGTGTGTGTGTGTGTGTGTGTGTGTGTGAGTGAGTGAGAGGAATTTCATGTATAAATATCTACATCACGTTCCGTGCTCGGGAATGCCAATGTAAATATTTTCAAACTTTGATGAAATAATCAAGGTAAACAGTAAATGTCGTTGTTGTTGATGTCGTTCTCGTTGTTGTTGTTGTTGTTGTTGTTGTTGTTGTTGTTGTTGTTGTTGTTGTTCGTGTGCTTGTCGTACTGTCTGTCGTAGTCAATGTTCTCATTCTTGTAAGCCGTCTCTCAGCCTCCGTCACAGTCTCAACCTAAATTTCCGGCCAACAAATTTGCTGCGACTGGCGGCGAATGCAGTTCAAGTCGAAGTCGAACTCGAAATCGTCTGGTAGCGCTGTGGTCCGCGTGTCTGTCGTCTGCTGGCAGATATACATAGTTACAGTTACAGTTTCAGTTACATTTTCAGTTACTGTTACATTTACAGTTACAGTTACAGTTACAGCTCAATTTGGCAAACCAATGTTTTTGTATGTGCGACCTCTCTGTCCGTCCATTCGTTCCGCTGGCCTGATGGCCTCTGCTGTCGGCCTGCCACACATAAATGTTTAACTGCAGCCCGAAAGTGGAGTCGTGGCTGGACAGCGCTAAAGCAACAGAAAGAGACAGCGACACAGACAGACAGAGACAGACAGAGACCGAGCGCTGCCTGTACCAAAAACTAATCCGTTTATAGTTACAGACTATAAACAATTAACTTTATTGCATTGCGTCAGTATTCAAATTCGCTTAAAGAAAAATAAACTTATTTTAATTGCTGACAGAGCGACCAACAACATGCGATGTGATTCAAATTGGCAGCAATTCAATTAAAATGCCATATTTTTGGCTCAATCAATGAATAAAAGTAGTTTTTCAAAGGATTGAAACTGTTACTGGATTACTGCAATTATAATCTAATAATATTCTGTTATGCTTGATTGTTCGCATTAAATGAATATGGCGCTTGGGGAATCTTTTGCACAAGAAATCGGTTACCTTAAAGTGTTGCATGCTTTGTGGCGCCCTCATTTCGTTGTCCGCCACAGCCAGCGCACAATTGCATGCAAAGTGTGACCAGACAGGCAGACGGTAGTCCCAGTTCCACACTGTATGTTGTACGGGTTCATATCATCAATCACTGGGGACTTCATGCTGGGCTATGGCACAGATTTGGCGCAGTCAACTGCTGCCTTCAGCTGGGCGATTTGAGCCAAGGGATTCGGCCTTAAGGCCCCTCGCTACTCCTCCCCTTTGAGTATTTGTGAGTAAATGTGTGTGAACCAAGCACAGTAAATGTCACACGCCGTTGGGGCATGATGAACCCCTTTCGGGCAGCTGTTTAGTCAGCCATAAGATCATCAAGGCTGCTGGCGATAACCTTTAAATTGCTGTCCACACACTCACACACACACACACACGCATAGAAGCCTGTCAAATGCTGTTCAAACATATAAATGTCAGTTGACGAGAACAACAACAGCAACGGTCGTCCTGCAATTGACAGTGCCCGACTAGAAGATACTCCATAACAAGGTAGGAATTTTTCTTTTTCCTTACCTCTAGCATTTTTTTTGTTGTTGTCTAATGCACGCCAAAGAATGCGTTTGATGTGGGAAACATATACTGTCAACCACTTGCTTCAGTCAATTAAGCCTCTTCTGTCCTGTAGCTAGGATATACAATAAAAAAAAAGAGCAGAGTGCAGAGCCAATGGGCCAAAAAGGCAGGCCAAGTCGCGCAGGTGCCACAGGATGCCGGGCCGATTGTCACTTTGCCGCCTGCCACTGCCAGAAACCTAACTGTGTACATGTGTGTGTGTGTGTGTGTGTGTTTGTGTATGCATTGAGCAGCGTTTAGAGGCAGCCCACACAAACACACACATACATAATCGAGTGCAGTGAGATAAACCACCATAAATCTGTTGCCATCATTTTAAAGCGATTACTACAAATGGATGTGCACACGGAGCGACACCGGTGGGCAGCGGGTAGGAACAGGGGGCGGGAGAGGGGGTCTGAGGCTGGGGCTGGGCGTACGACTGCAGCGACGGTGACGATGACAACGGTGGAAATAAAAGCAAAAAATCAAAATACAAAAAAAACAACGATAGGAAATGCTAACAGTAAGTATATAAAAACCGTGTGAAAACACAAGCTAGCAAACGTATGAATAGCAAACCAACAGCTAACACAGACACACACACACACACACACACGCACACACAAAGGCACGAAAGTGCAACCATGAATACCTGACTCCAGCTTCGATTTGGAGTGCGATTCCGTCTCCTTCTCGTTGTTAGTGCACTTGGCCAGTTTGCCATTCTCCAGAATGAGACTAGGGGCTAACAAGAGCACAAAAATGCACTCCACAACAGAAATAGCAAAACACACACACACACACACACACACACACACACATATACACAAAAAATATAAAAGGTAGACAGACAAACAAAATAGAAGCAGAAAAAAAAAGGAGAAAAAATGGCGAGTAAATTGCTGCGGCGAGCAGCGGTCCAAAAATGTAGAGCATGCCGATTGTGGCGCTGCACAAACAGGGTGATTCAACTGCCCGTTAAGTGAGAGCAGACATTGAACTGTCTATAATAATATATGTTTGTGTGTGTAGATAAATACTCATCATAATTATTTTTGGCTCTTTAAGCTAAATATTGCCGTATTTTAGAACGTATTTATGCATATAATTCACTTTAGTAGGGTTAAAACTATCGATTTTTAATTGAATATTAAAAGACAAACATAGATCGCGATTGATAATGCCACTACTTGTATTAATATGTATGTAATTGCTTAGATACTAGACAGAATTATACCAAACACTTTTCAAATTGGTTGAGTGAATCTTGATATGCTTCAAGCAAAAACTACTTTAAAAAAAAAGTTCACCCAGGTTGGTTTTATTCGATCAAACTACGCCTTTCATTTAGTTCTCTTCATAAGCGAATTATACTAAATATAGGAATTTGTACGTACAGATACCCTGTATGCAGGCCATGTATGAAAACGATGCTCACTGGCTTGGAGTGTTGGTTGGTAGCATAGGTAGTTGAATTGTTGGGTTGCCGGCTCGTTGGGCTTTTAGTAGTACATATGTGGTGTCAATTGATGTGTGACGCCTGTGCGCAAATGAAATTTAATGAGCCAATTTAAAGTTTAAAGCCATATTTATAAACTGTATCTGAATTGCAATTAATTGTCTGTGCAACTGCAATTGCAATTACAGCTCGCTGCAGTTCCGGGCACACAAGTGTGCGGGGCAAAATTGTCCTGCCTGGTCAGAGGCAGATGTTAGGTGGAAGTCAGGCCATATGCTATTAACCAGTTATTCATCGGTTAATATCATCATCACCCATTTCGTGCAATTCCATCGAACTTATAAGTACATATTTGTTTATACATGCATAATTTAATTTAATATTTAGTTTCAAGCCAGCTCAAAGGATAAGGGCACAAATGTGAAGCTTGTTTCACATCTCGCTTATCAGAGCTCCATTCATATTTGCCACATGTAATTGCTCTAGACTTTAAATGGTTGATGAATGCTACCCGAAGTGTAAATCAACATCGGCCACAACAGCCACAAATATAGATGGAACATAACAGAATGTAATGAAAACACAAACAATACACTCAGCACAAAAGGTAAACAGACTTTCAATGCATATTATTTAGAAACACTTCAGAAATTAGACATGGGTTAGTAATAGCATTTATAATTCCACACAGACAATAATAAGCTGCAAAACCATTGTTTTCAAATAATGAGAAAGAGCAAAGAAAACAATTATTTAAAATGATAATATTCCATAGAGACCTCGAATTTTGGTAAATCATTAATGAAATGTTTAAGGATTCGAATCAGAGAACATATGCTAAAATACACTTGTAGGCCACAGATATAAATCTGAGCCAGAAAATATAGATATTTGATTAGGTTACACATCATTGAGTGAAAGCTATAAAGGTGTAATCAATGCAATCCATGAATGTCTCTCAGAGAATGAAAGCTTACACATCGAATTTGATATAATTGAATCCAAGAATGAAATGATCAGCTCGATTACATGGTCAACAACACGAAGTAACTCTTGTTGGTGCTCGGTAAAATTATTAATTCCTTGATACGTTGCATGGTGCTCAGAGTAATTGAGTAGTTGCTATGCTTATTTAAGCCATGGTGATCCAACAAACGCTCAACATGGTGGCAAGCAGCATTCTCACCCTCATCCACATCGTAGTCGTCATCGCCATCGTCAGCATCAGCATCAGCATCAGCATCAGTCAGCGGACTCGCGATGCCAGCTAGCAAATTGATTCAATGCAACGCGCGGCAACAAAGTGTCCAATGTGGTTAGAGTTGCCAGCTGCGGTGGTTGTGGAGTCAGTAGCATGGTTGCATTTTGGTGGGTATTGCCAGGTGGCGCGGTTCTCACTAGTCGTTTGCCCCTAGTCCTCGCCCCCGGACACCCCCCACCAACGATTTTCATTTTTGGTTTTGTCCATTGCCCATTGCCTGTTTTGGTGTGTCTTTGGGACAGCGGCAGCTCTGGCAGTGCTTATGTTTGCATTCCTTTTTGGCATTTTTGCACTTGAATAACTTTGAAATATGGGATTAAATCGTCTCTTACGGGATTTTCTCGATTATAGCTATCAAGGCGCACGGGGCAATGGGCAGCGGAAGCTTTTTAGTTGAACATGGGCATGGTAAGGTCATCTCTCCAGCTTTAGATACAGCTTGAGCTACAGCCACATCCACAGCCCAAGCATTGCTTTGGACGAGGGTCGGCAGTGAACCTGAACTCTGCACCCATTCACTGTCTGTCTGTCTGTCTGTCTATCTGTCTCTGTCATACTCCCCTCCTCTCTATCTGTGTCTGTGTCAGTGTCTGTGTCTGCATTGTGAAAGTGTTGCGGAAAACTGTGGGCACTATGAAGCAAGAATACATTTTTCTGGCAGTAAGTCAAAGTAAAATGAACATTATTCATGCAATTAATATTTCATAAATGAAATATTATTATTTTGTATTATATAAAACATTTATCTTATGGGTATAACAAAAATTCCAATTTTGAATATGATTTTGTTAAATCATTTATTTTGAATCGATCCAGTTGTCAGCTTCGAATTATTGCACAATTATTTGCATATTTATGCATGAAGTTGCTACATATTGTATACGTGTATAAGTGTCATGCACAAAAAAGGTATGTTCATGCCACAAATGTGAATCTTTTGCATATTTGTATGATTAGCAGAGCTATTAATATATGCCAGATAAAGTGGCTTTTATGCCCATTGTACAACGTCGCATTCTATGAACACTGTTGCCGCTGGAGTGGAATACCGTCGTAAAGCAGTAAAACAAAGCGGCGAACTAAGCTTAGAAGCGCACAAGCACACTCAAACACACACGCACACACACACACACACACACATACACGCACATTTAAACACATATATATAAAGATGCATGCTTGGGCAGCATTCGCATCGCTGTCGCTGCCGCTGCCGCTGCTGTTGCTGTTGCTGTTGCTTTTGCTGCTGCTGCTGCTGCTGTTGTAACTTTGTAAAGCATTGACCAATCTGCAGACAAACAAATCGCAGTGACAAGACGATGTGTAAGGGAGTGAAAGGAATAGTGGGGATTGGGGGGGAGGGGAAGAGAGGAATACATTGGGACTGCTTTAAACTGCCAGTCGCATTGACGCACTTATTGAGACGTTAAGAGCAAACGCAAAAGCAACAGAAACAGAAACAGAAACGAACAACAATTCGCATCATCGCTTATGCTTATGAAGCGGCAACAATACAAAAGCTCTTCAAAACCGTTGCTGCTGTTGACAGCGAGGCAAAATGCATGCTGCTGCTGCTGTTGCTGCTGTTGCTGTTGCTGCTGTTGCTGCTGCTTTTGGTGCTGCTGCTGTTGCTGCTGCTGCTGTTTACCGCAGAAGTAGGCAACAGTTTTTGGCACGACGCTCGAAAAGTTGTGAATCGACTTTATGCTGGCTGCGCGCGGCTGGCTGCTGCGACTATGACTGCCCGCGCACTGTGGGCCAAATGACCTGTGTTTTGTGGCTAAATTGAATATATTGATGTTTGATGCTTTTTGGTTGGAGTCGTTGTTGTTCACCAAGGTTGATTCGTTGCCAGCTAAATGCAGCTATTTCGTCAGTTTGTTAACGCTATATAAAAAAAGAATAAAATATTTGCCACCAATAGTTGTTACCCCTTGTACCTAGTACTGTGCCTGCTGTCGACACTCTCACACTGCATGCTGCCTGCTGCATTTGGTCGACACACTCTGTGCGGTTGCCTGCGGCAGCAATGAAAATAAATTTTCAGCTACATGACGACTATAAGGCTGGACGTGGACACAAAGTGCTACAGCATGCTACGTTTCTCTGCTGCTGCCTGCATTTTGGTGTGTGTGTGTGCATGTGTGAGTGCATGTGTGTGTGTGTGAGTGTGTGTGTATGGAAGTGCATTTGCCATTTTGCTGGCCCCGTTTTATGCGCAAACGTTAAGTCAACACAATTTGAAATTTAGTTTTTATTGAAAATTGTTGAGGGTCCGCCTCGCTTTGGCCAGCAATCAGAAGCCGCTGCCTCTGTCCCTGTGTCTGTTACGTCTCTATTGGTGTTGCTGCCTGTCGCATCCTTGACAGCCTTCTGCTTTTTTCTTTTGCAATTTGCAAATCGTTGGCTGTACCAATTACCGTTTGATCACCGCCTGCAGTAGCTGTAGCAGAATGAGTAGCATTCGTTCCCAGCCACTCCATAAACTGTTGACACTTTCCATTTCCCCTTGGCTACAAGTGAGCTGAGCTGAGCTGTATGTCAGGCAATAATTAAGTCGACTTTCCACTCCAAGCTCTCTACACACACACACACACACACACACACACACACACATGAATATATCCGCGAGGTGCTCGGCTTAATGAATCCGAATGGAGAAGGAGCGAGTAGAAATGGCAAAGGCAAAGGCAAAGTCAAACCCAAAGCTGAATCCGAATCCGAAGCTGGCACGTCAAACACTGCAAATATTTATGTCGTGTGGCAGAGCGCGCCATCAAAATGCAAATGGCGCGCAGCCTAAATGTCGGGCAGGACGCCAGACAGGATATGCGAGCGCATTCTCGAGGACGTGAGGAACGCGTTCCTCGCTGCTGATTGCACGCCACGCAACTCCTCCTCGACTCTTCACTCGACCGAGTTGAATTGCAAATGTGTCAATTGTCAACTTTCTGACTGCCAAACGGAATCAGTAATCCCCTAACCACCAGCCTCAGCCACAGCCCCAGCCCCAACACCAACCCCTCTATCCCCTTCCATTAGTCAGACTTCAGTCGTGTGTGAGGGTTGCGGCGTCGAAGGAGGCGTTTGGAATGGAGAGAAAGGGGGCGTTTTATAGTTACTGTTGTTGTTGTCCCATTTGTTGCAATTTCTTGGGCACTTTTCTTATTCTTTGTATGCAATTAACGCTGCAATTTGTTGAAGCCGGTCCCATACACCCCCTCTGTTGCCACCCGCTCTTGGCATAAATTTTGAGCACTGTGTGCCAAACGGAGGGAAAGCATCTCGGAGTGGAACTTGACAAGATTTGTCTTCGGCTTGTAGCCATTTGGCAACAATTACACGACTTTTGTTTGCCACTTTTTATGCTCGCTTTGGCTTGCAATACTCTGCGTTCTAAAAGAGCTATAATAGGGTATACTATACAGACAGTTACTGAGTCACCTGAAGCCTATTAAATATGTTAAAAATACACAAATTCCTTTATTTAATCTAGATAAAGTAGCTAAGATTCAGTCAAGAAATTTACCTAGTCACCATGGTTTTAAACGGAATCAAATAATTTTCGTTTTGCTCCAATTAAGTAAATATATTCTTTAGTTCTTGACTTGCCAAATATATGCCAATTATCCCAGGATATCTCATAGATACGCACTTTTAATTTCAACGCAGATATATATACATATATGTATATGAATTTTGGTCGACGAGGACGAGAACGAAGACAATGACGATGACGGTTTAAGGAGCATAGGTCATCATTTAATCAGAATCAGAATTCAATTGGATCTCCCACAACCCCAGTTCGCAATGTGAAGCTGGGCAAGGGACAGAAGGCTACGGTTACACGAGGCGATTAAAGTCAAGCTTCCTTCCACAGAGTGCACACATGTTGCATGTGCTTCTACCTCGTCCTCGTCGTCGCCTTGGCAAACTTTGCCACTCGCCAACAAAAAAAAAAAAAGTAACGATAAAAAGTACAGCAAACGAAAGATTTCAGAAGCTGATGCGCAACAAAATAAAGTACTCCTTAAATATTTACGTTCCATGGATTCAATATGTGCGATAGCCTTGCCTCAGGCCACACACACACACACACACGCATACACACATACTTACATACACACAGACATGGCCTGGTCGACCAATCAAAGGCCACTCGACAGGCTTAGCCAACGTCTGCGTCTCGCTGCTCAGCACTGCCTCCACATCTGGCATACGGCTGGAGTTCAATGCACGCACAGTCCACAGATTAGACGGCACGGACAACTGCCCTCACACTTGATATGCAAACAACAAAAAACAAAAAATGCTAAAAACCGTTGGAAATAAAAATACAATAAGAATGCGACGTAGCTGTTCAGCTGAGAGCGGCAGATAGCCCCAGCCCCAGACAATAAAGCAGACCACGATGCTAAACTGTGAGGTTTAAAAAAAAGGAACAAATGAACAACTGAAAGCCATATAGGATAAGACCATGTGCGCATACTATCCTTAAAGTGATGTAAACAGAAACATGAACTCAACAAAAACTTATGCGTTGAGTCCTTGCGATTGCCCAGCAATTGGTAACTAAGTCTACGTTACACATAATAAAAGCGTTTTGAATGAAGCTTCAATCATAATGCTTATTGAAATATTTAACAGACTCCCAAACTACGACAATCGGAGGTCTTCAAGAATGAACACTGGTTTAAGATAGCAGACATATGTATGTATATGTATGTAACACATGTTAAAGATAAAAATGTGTAGCAGGTACTCAGGAGGCAGCAGATACCGCTTGAGTACAGGATAATGATAAGTTAAAATAGATCATTGTAAAAACTATTTATTAAAATGGGTTAAAATGGTTGCCTGGAAAATAAGTGAACATTGTTAGCTATATAAGGATAGGATTTTAAGAAATAAAACTAGTTCGACACGGATTCAAAACAGTTCATGCTTACTCCTCGAATTCAACAGTTTGAATTTACAATCCGACTCGATTTCTCGTAACTAAAAATTTGTCTTAAATCATGAGTGCACTTCAATAGCAAATTTCATTGAAATGTGTAATTAAGTTTCAATCGAGATGTCTAATGTTACCAATTTGGCGCCCCAGGTGGGCTCCAAAGGTATTCACTTCATTTTAATTGGTATATATACTTTTAATTGCGCATAAGTCGATTAGTTCGACTAAATTGCAGGCATAATGACACCGGATGTGATACGCAAGAAGAAGACTATTAGTGTCGAGCGATTAAGTGCCCTTCGTTGTGCCAATAAATAAATGTAATGGTAAAAAATTGAGTGACTGTCGCTTCTTAAATCGATGCCATCAAATTGACTGCTCATATAACAGCCGTGGAATACATTTGAGACTCAGTCAATGATATTATAGTTGTGGTTCGGGTTGCTGTTGTTGTTGTTGTTGTTGCTTTGGCTGCTGTTGCTGCATGGTGCTTGCAATGATTGTAAAAGGATTAAAGGGCATTTTAATTAAAAATTATATTTATTTGATTTAATTTTTATTGGCGCTTTTTAAAAAGCCATTTAACGAGCGACAATACAAACTGAGAGGACAGAACACAAGCTTTTCAAGTGGGCGCTGACCGGCAACGGGTCTCTCTCTCTCTTTCTCTCGTACAAAAGTGTGAATTCAACAACGCAAGGAAATTAATCTTAAGCCGCAGACAGCGAAAAGCCAAAAATAAATCAACAGTGCAATAATTTATCAGAAAATATGTGTCCGTTGCAAGTGCAGCAGCAGCAGCAGCAGCAGCAGCAGCAGCCCACGTGCTGAGAGTGACGCTGACTCGCTCGCTCTCCCTCTCGCTTGCATTAAGTCGCTGCATCTCGCTCTGGCTCTGACTGCATCCTACGACTAGGAATGAGCGCGTGTCGCATTTACACAACACGAGCCTCAAGCAAAAATCACTCACCGACTGACACATTCCGAAGTGGTTACTTATCCAGATTTTTTCATTTAATTACTTTCTTTTCCAGATTTTGCATTAATTTTATGTTAGTTGCATTTTTGCAAAAATATATATAACATATTAATATGACTTCGTGTCACGAAGGAAAATGCCGACACGCGTCCAGCTCTAAGCAAAAGTATGCAACAGTGTTTGCGTTTGAATTTGGAGCGTCAGCAGAATGAATCAGCTGCATATATCACAAGCAGAGCGGCAGAAGACGAGAGAGTGAGAGACGGGGAGTGGTGAGTGAACTGCTTGCTGCTGTTGTGGGTAGACGAGTAGACGGGTAGATGGTAGTGTTGGGTAGAGCTGGCTAGCCGGCACTTAAGTCTCTGTAAAATCCACTCTCATGGCAACGCCAGGCAGCCAGCACACAAAAACAGCATCCATGAACAGCTGCACAAGCATAGTCCTGTCCGAGCCTGCGGACGCTAGTGGCCACGTTTGTGGACGCACGAAATATGAGCTAAAGCGTCAAACACACACACACACACACACACACACACACTCTCACACACACACACTGAGCGGCACAGGCTCAGGTTGGTTGCCGGCTCGTTGTCAGTTCATGAATCAGTCGAGGCGACCACGTCAGAGTTCCACAGTCAGTCTCTCTCCCAGTCTGTCTGGCAATCAACACCAACAGCAATGGGCACACATGGGCATGGCCAACTTCTACATTGTATATCTGCCCCATACTATCAACCCCCTCCCACCAACTCTCGCGTACCCACTACTCTACCCCCGCCCCCCTCAAACATACTACCCCCTTTTGACCGCCTGTTTCAACCTGTTAGCGCATTTGCCTGGTTAAAATGTTGCTGCTTCATTATCTGGCCTCTGTTTCCAGGCTTGTGCGCCACTGGCAGTCGAATGCAATAATGTGGGGGCATTTCACACCTACCCTTAACCAACACATACACACACACACACACACACGCTCCCACACACACACACCCCCTAACCCCTCAACAATCTCTCACTTGTCGCTGTCATCGGGCAGCGTCGTCCGTTGCAGTTGCACAAATTGCTTAAATTATGCAAAATATGCGCGCGACCAAACCAAAAGCACAATTCGCACGGCCATCAGCACTTCGCACCATCCTAGAGCATCGCCAAACCAATCCTCTCTAGAAACCAGACGCAGTCTATCAATGGAGCCAAGAGATGCATTTGCAAACAAAAACTTGGCATTTTATTCAAACACATTTGACCATTAACTGATTCCAAATAACAAAAGTGTTAACAATACGAGATAATAGACTAATCATCATCAATATAATACAAAATTCACCAATAAAGATTCAAAATTATTAAGATTTGTTGGAGAAAAGAAAAGCAGAGCACTTAACGGTCTGATTGTATACACAATTTGTATTAATTTGTATCAGACAATGTATCAGTTTGACCCACAGTAAAATGTGGCAGAGACTGTGTTGGCGTAGGCGATTGGGGGGAGTGTAGGCAGCAGGAATGTTGTCTGTCCATTGGCCATAGCCTAGGCCCGTTGTCAACGCACATTGACGACAACAACAACAACAACAACAACACTTTCAAATTCATTTTCAAATTGATGAAACTGGCGTGTGTGTGTGTGTGTGTGTGTGAAAGAGCAACTCGGCAAATTCCTGCCACGGAATTTAGGGGAGAGGAGGTGAAACGTAGAGGTTAGGGGTTTGTCAGCGGACTTTGAAGTTGTTAAAGGGTTCGACTGGCAACTCATGCAATGCTGCCTACAACTTGAGCAGGTCACTTCCAAACCTAATCCATCCCTCTCCCGGGTTCCATTTTCGTATCTCCTATCTACTATCCGCCTTTTTCAGCCCTATGCAGTTATATATTTCCTCTTGGCCCACTTGTGCTTTGTATTCACAAATCCAATCCAATTTAAGAGTGTAATTACATCAATTAAACTTAATCAAACTGTTTCAAAGAGACGCGACGCGAAAAACGCAACTTCAACTTTCAAGGCGCAACGTCTGCCACGCACTGTGGAGCAAATGCAGTAAATAAGACTACATTATAGTCCAGCAAATCAGTTCGTTATGTGAAGTTTTCGAATCCCAGTCTAGAATTGGAATATTATGTTGTCCTTGGTTATACTATATTACACATATATTTTAATACGAATTTCGATTTGATTTGTAAAACTAAGATTGAATAAAATGGAACAATGGAATATGCATGTGCTCATGTCAGATTTAATTAAACTTAAACTATGCCAAAGATAGTGTTACACACATGAATATTCTAGCATATATTCAAGCACTTCCGAGTATTATTTTATATTTTTATTAACTCTTCTTATGAGATAAGAGTTTCTGGAATATATTTATTAGAATTTTGGAAGCTAATGATTACATTTTTATATGGCTTTTGAAGTGTTCACATAATTACAAGTTTTCAACCACTATGCACATTTGAGACTCTGCCTATCCTTTCGCAAGTATCCCTCTCTCTCTCTCTCTGTCTATCTCACTCACAGTTGTTCTCGCTCTCTGTCTCGCGCAGTTTTGTGAAAATTCACGTGCTCAAAATTCGCGCACACTAATTAAGTGCCTGGGAAGTAAGAAGTAAGTTGCCTCATGATGAGCAGTAAGATGCCACAGCAGCACCTACAGTTTTTGCCACACCCCTCCACTCCAGCAAAGCAACCCAAGCCCTGGCCACCTCTAGCACCTGCTGCTTCTGCTGCTACTCTTGGGCTTTGGCATTAAAATCTTGCGCCCTTACTTCATATAATTTATGTTACATTTGCTGGCTGTGGCATAACTTTGCCCTATGCAACTCGTACTTGGCCTCAGCCGCCATTCAATCCCGCACCCGCTCCCGCTCCCGCGCCCTTGCATTCTTCTGCTGCTTGTGTGTCTGTCACTTAGTCAGTCCGTCAGTTCGTCAGTCACTTTGAGTTCCAAATCAAGTCAGGCAGCCAGCTATGCAGGTGTGTGTGTGTGTGTAGGTTGGGGGCATGTGGCACGTGACTTAAATAAATTGCAAAAATCTTTCTCACTTTGCTTTCCTACAAGTATTTCGCATAGTTCTCCGGAATCCTCAGCCCCAACCCTAATTCCCCTTAACACCCAAAGCTTTTGCTCTGGCCTTTGTTCTGTGCCGAAAACGTTAACATTTATGTGTAAGTGCGAGTGTGTGTGTGTGTGTGGGTGTTGACTTTATTAGCAGTCAGAACTTGGCGTAGCGCCACCTGTCGGCAAGAACTTTGCCACACATAATCAACACCTAATCAAAGTAATAGAAACTTATTGAATTAATCGCTAGGCATTGAATTTCAACTTGTTATTTGCACTGATTTGTAGGCAGTTAACCCTACCCTCCCTACCCACCTAATTCCATAGACCCTCACCCCTCCGCTGGGGCAAGTTCAACTCAACTTGTAGCAAGCCCAATTCCAGCCGCCGATTTTTCCAATCAACAGATTAATTATAAGCACTCCCTCCTATCTTTCTCTCTCTCTCTTTCTCTCTCTCTCTCTCTCTTTCTATTTCTATCTACCGCCTTCGTCTTTCTCCATCTCGTTGTGTTGGGCAGGCCAGTGTTGACAGCTGTCAGCAGTTGTCGCAGTGTCCGCCATTTGGTCGGTCGTCAATTTTGATTAGTTCGGCATTCAGTGGAACGTGTCAAAAACTCAAATGAATGAAACACATCCCACATCGCAATGATGTGCGAAATCAGGTTTTCAGATTTACATAGAATCAAATTAAGTTCGCACAATATCTTAGTATTAAGTCTTTCTCGCTATCTCTCTCTCTCTCTCTCTCTCTCTCTCCCTGCGTATCTCTTGTTTTTCTCTAATGTTTTTTATGATTTTGTATCTTTTATATCGATCAATGAGTGTCAAGAATGAATGAGCTAATTTTTAACCACAATTACTGTAATCTAAATTCCTTTGCTTTTGTTTAGAGAATAGTACATATTTATATTATCGATAACATGCATTGTGTATCGATAGCAATTTATTTATTGCAAGTTTTCAATTAATAACACATATATAAAACGTCAATAATATTACTGCGTATCTAAATGAAATTGTAAACTGTTGGCACTGCATATAGCTTGTCAGATCTCCGTTAAACTCTTTGAAGTATATATATTACCGCAAGAGATGCTTTTCCAACTGTCTAAACAGCCACAAACAGCCGGCAGCAAAGTTTGTGAGACAGAGACGGAGAATATAGGATGCGATATAAGAATTCTTTTGTTGTAGGCGTTGCCATCGTTGTCATCGTTTATCGTTGACGCAAATTAAAGAAAGATATGTATGTGTATGTGTGTGTATACGTATTTAGAGAGTCGGGGCATAATTATACAAATTGGGAATGCAATTAAATTTAATTGTTCAATGTTGCCGGCACTCGTGAGAAGCTGGCAACTGTTTTTCCTCAGCATCTCTCGCTATCTCTTACTTCTCTTAAGTGTTTGAATTTGCGTGTGTGTGTGGTTGTGTGTGTGGGTGTGTGTGTGGGTGTGTGTGTGCCATGTGTGTGCGGGTGTGCTGCTCCCACTGTTCCTGCTACTATTGCTGCTGGTTGTGCTTCGGTATTTCTTTTGCCCTGCCGCCCAGTCAATGAAATGTAAAAACGTTTTGAGCACGAACCTTGTCTTTCCCCTGAACAACACCACTCTCTCCCCAGGCCCAGCTCCCTTCTGGATGGTAGAAGAGCGCGTAAGTACCGTAAATAAAATAAGCTCAAATTATAACTGTCGTGCTGCAAGAGGACGGATGAGTGGGAGCAGCAACACACAAGAAGCTTGCACGTTTTGAAATATGAAGCAACTATCTGAATCCCGCCACGAACCTCTTGCCCCGAATAGGACGCAGAGCATCCCTGATAGGCAGGCAGGCAGGCAGGCAGGCAGCCAAAAAACATCTTTTAATGATACATCGACTGGCAACGGACAGGAATGAAAATGCACAAGTAATGAGGCGCAGAATGTGACAAAATGAAACAAAGCGCACAGAAATGGAATGAATCACAAAAAGTGGAGCAGGACACAAAAACAGCAATTGGTGGGCAGATTCCAACAATTCTTTTGCCCAGCACCTGTAGCAATTTGCGTACGGCATCCGTTGACCTTCGCTATGGCAGAGGGGCACTGGTGTGGGTGGTGTGATGGGTGTGGAGGTGTGTGGAGGTGTGTGGGTGTTTGGGTTGCGGGTACGGAAATGTATAGCGGGCACATCTTCAGTTGAGTTGGGCAAGGGTAAAAAAAAACAACAACAAAACAGTGCTCAGGTGGCGAATGAATACAAAACAAGGTGACTGCAAATGCCAGCCAAGTGACACTCTACAACAAAATAAGAGTTGGGAGTTTGCCAAAGCAAATTCACATGCAAAATACAAATTATATAAATAAAAAATGACAAACAAGCAATCTATCAACAGAAAACAAAACAATATTTAACTGTGTTCATTCTTGCACCATATTGAAACTTAAAATGATAATAGTGTGAGATGCATATCCATCCATCAATTATATCTGCAATCCTTGCCATGTCCTTGTTGAACCTAATTACCATTGAATACCACACAGAAATTTGAAATTTGAAACTAATGTTTTCAATTCAATATTTTATTATCTGTCGACTGGCTGTTCGACAATAACAAATAAATAATCTATTCCATTTCGTTGGCTTTGAGGCATAGCATTGGAATTGGCTTAGATTTGTTGGCACACTGTACACTTCAAGTATCTTGCAGGCCAGTGTAAATATTTGTAGCGAGTGCAAAATGTTGCCCTCTGCATTTAGTGGCCTATTCAGAACTGACAGTTTGCTCTTATCGTGCTTTGTTTACGCGCCAATGCACCCAGCTACCCGTAGCGGCCCCAACCCCAGAACAGCCCCAATCCTCCATAACACTTGCTGTGCTCATTGACACAGAGGAGTCGAGTTGTGGGGTAAAGGCTTTAGAAGCTGAGGACCAAGCAAAGCTTCCCGATTGTGTTTGGTGTGGGTTGGGGATTGGGGTTTGGTGTTTGTGTATGGTGGGTGTGGGTGTGGGTGTGGGCGTGGGGTGGTGGTAGTACATAATATCTTAATTATTTCTTTACATGTGTTTTAATTTTTAGTAAGCTCGCTTCTCGCTGCTGGCTGCTTTGAGGACCGCACACGCCACTTGGCATTTCAGTCACGTGCTGCAACTAATGCGCCACGCCCACGCTCACGCCCACGCCTTCGTGCGCCACGCCCTACAGCACACAGTGCCAAGCATAGCATTGGCAACTTGAACAGATGAGCCCTGCGGCAAGGAGTGAAGCGACTGCTCTTATTCCAGTTGCTGTTGTTGTTGCACCAAGCCGGCTGTTGAATGCCAGACGCAAAGGTAAATGTTAAAGCAACTAACTAAATGTACCAGGCGAGGCAGAGTGGCTACAAGTAGGCAAGGGGAATGGGGGGAGGGGGGGTTGCACAGCCAGTGCTTCAGCTGACGCACGAATGCCAGCGGCGTCGAAATTACTAGCAGAAGAGGGACGGTGGAGCAGAAAACAGGCAACACTCGCTGCCAAGTTTTCTCAATTACTTGGGCCGAGCCTTGTTGCAGGCCTCAGCCAGCCACACCTTGTAGATCCCCCAAACACTACATCCCCCCATCCTCCCCTTTATCCCTTCAAGAGCTCAGGTCCTGCCTGAGTGTTTGACTGCTGCCTGCGAATGTATGTTGATTAAACGAAAAAGAAGAATAGAACTATGAAATTTTAGTGGGATTCTGCCATTTGCTGTCTCTGACTCTATAATACACATTCGAGTTGGACGCGTGTCGTGTCCTAAAAGATATCACATACATATATATATATTTAAATATGTATGGAATTTCAATATAATACAGTCTGGTTGATATTAAAGTTTAAGACTATTATGGATGCTTGCAAGTTATTGAAAATATTCTTTTACATATTCGGAATACTTTACTAATTCGATTTTTAAGATATTGCTATCTATTGCTAAAAGGATTATCATTGATTGCCCTAGTTGCTAAATGAAAAGGATAGTTTTAAGTGTTATTATGATAATTTATTATAAATTTTTAAGCGATCTCCAAGCCAGATAACGGAATTATAACTTAATAATAAATAATTCAAAGTTTCACAGAAACTCGTGAGTTTTGTGTCCAATAGTTTTGGGAAAACTGTGACGCTGGAAAAGAGCCGACACGCATCCATCTCTAAGCTCCGCCCCCGCCTTGTTCACTGCTCTATGTGTGTATGTGTGTGTGTGTGTGTGTGTGTGTGTGTCTCTGTGTGCATTAATCCAACATAATTAAGAAATTTAATTAAAGTGCAGCGCGTACTGAATGTTGAATGTTTTTGTGTGTGCACCTCTCTCTCTCTCTCTCTCTCTCTCTTACCCTCACGGGCAGCCCAGCAATCGCACCGCTCTAGCAAGCGCTGTGCAGGCTGTCAAAGTGATTGAGAGCTTCCTTCATTTACGACTTCAACACAGTTGTCCTCAAGTCATTCAGACAAAATAAAATCTAAAGTGAAAAAAAAAAAAAAAACAGAAAAGTTATCAAAACCGTAAAACTCCAAACTACAGAGTGTGGGAATTAAGCTAATTGCCATACTTAGCCATGGGCTCCAGTAAGCAACTGTTGGATTTAGATACCCACCAAGAGAGGTTTGTCAGTGGATCTGGACACGGACTTCTATGATACGATCGTCACAATCGAGGTCTCTGCGGACGAGAATGAGCTGGCTGATCTGCTCCATGTGGCTGCATCACTGAGCCACTAGGCTCACCTCCATGGCGAACTCTCGTCGGCCATTTTGCTGCGGGTCAATCGCTTCCGCACCAAATGGCTCAAATAGATGAACCGCTCCAGGCAACTGCAGCAGCAGCAGCAACAGCCGCAGCCACTGGATTTGTCTGGCGATGACTGCAGCAGCCAAATGCGATTGGCACTCAATGAACTCGACAAGGCCATTGGCCAACAGCCAGAGTAGTTGCTACTAGATTACCTCACGTCCACCAATAGTTATGCCAACACCTGAAGCAGCCTCTTTGGCATCTACATACATACATATGTAGGTAACAATATTCGAAGAATACGGCAAAGTTAGCAAATGGTCTTTGTTACTATTAACACTCTATTACTTTACAAAGAAACAGCCAAAATCATGAATCGCTCAATTTATTTTATATTCTTTAAAATGGACCATTTTGAAAAATATGATTTGTAATTTAGCTAAAAATAATTGCAGAATAACCTCACTCAATGGTTTCAATGAAAGTTTTAAGTTGAGAAAGAGTTGATAAGTTATCATCTTGGTAAAGTCATGTTATGTTTATTATATTAACTGATAATTGAACATCAATTACATATGTACATGTATTTTACAAGATTTCTTAATATGTGTGCGGTGCATGAATATGTTAACAGTTTGCTTGCAATATTTTTGCTCTTTCAAATACATTGAATTAGTATATCAAAATCAAGACGTCCAACAACTTTGAACAGTGACAGTGGCAAATATGCAACGCATGAGCTGTATTGCTGTTATCTCAATTAATCAATCAATCAAACAGACATTCAGTCAGTCAGTAAATTGGTTGTTCTTATGGTGGTGGTGGTGGTGGTGCTGCTGCTGTTGCTGTTGATCCACAGCAACCTTTTGCGGTTGTCTAGCTATGTGACTTTTATGACAACTGTCAGCCGAGAGAGCGGCTCAAATATTAATGTAGTGAAAACAGTGCATGACAAACCAAACAAGAATGAAAGTTACATTCAAAGTGCCGAAGAGTAAATACCCTCGCCGGCATCAGTGTGCTTCAGTTCCAAAAAGTGACTAGTTTTGCTGATCTCTTTTTTATATCCCTGAACCTAAAAGGACTAAAAGAACATAAAAGGAAATAAGCAGAAAGAAGCATACCCGAACCCATAAAATATATATGTTCTTAATTATGATCAACAGCCGAGTCGATATAGCCACGCCTGTCAGTCCGTCACGGATCTCAGAGACTATACGATCTAGAGTCTTAAGATTTCATATATTTCATTTTATTTTATCAATAACTGGCACCACTTTGCAAATTTTGTTACATATTGTTTTCAGATAGCAATAAAAACTAAAAAATTTAAAGACAAAAGTTTTTCTTACAATATACAATATACATTGATATATTTTCGAATAATAAACACCCAAGTTATCGTCATATATATAGCCTGCTGATCTCATTATCTGTTTGCGAGTATTTCTGAGAAAAGTTTGTTGATTCGGGATTATAAAAAACGCCTGCTTACATTTGGGGGTGCAAAATGTTTCAGAGGGAAAAATTTGGCAAAAAAAACTAGAATATAATTAAGCTGGGTTCGGGGTATATCATTGTCGAGCTCACTCCTTCAGACCACATTCCTACTTATTTTATTTGCAATTTTCTTTTCATCTCAATTACAAATACTAATTCGAATTTATGAATATGTCTGTAGAAATTTTCAAATTGAAGAGGCAAACGAAAGCTATTACTTTCAATTGGAATGCCCTTCGCTAGGGAAAAATACCTTATAATTTTTGCACAAAATATGCATAAGTACATAAATTAATGCCTGTATATCTGCACAATACAGTCACACACACACACACACACACACACACACACGCACACACGCACACTCTTGACTGTTTTTCGGTTGTTGCTACTTTATGTTTATTGTTTTTGCAGGCGATGAACATTTTTGATTTTTGCGGTCGTTTCAACGTTTTTTTTTTTTTGTACCGGTTCTAGTGGAAAGTTCCGTTCCGTCTGCTGAGTGTGTTATGTGTGGCTGTGTGTGTGTGTGTGTGTGTGTGTGTGGATTCTGTTTGCTTGTGTTTCTGGTTTTTGTCTCTACATTTGTGCCAAACTGTTTGGCTGTTTGCATTAAAGCTACGCACATTTGTTGTTGGTATTGTTAATGCTGCTGTTTCTGTATTGTTGTTGCCTGTCTGTGTTTCAAGTGCACAATAAACGCGGATTCTCTGCCAATATTTGACTGCAATCATTTCGGCTCGGCTGTTGCTGCCTTTTAGTCTGTCTGTCTGTCTGTCTGTCTGTCTGTCTGTCTGTCTGTCTGTCTGTCTGTCTGTCTGTCTGCCTGTCCGTATGTGCTTGTCTATCTGCGTGCCTGCCTGCCTGCCTGCCAGTTCACTGTCATCTCTGTCTCGCCACAATCCCCAGCCCCTCGGCTTTGCCACTGTCTAGCTGAGATGAGACCATGGCAGACCAATAAACCGTATAACGCCAAAAATAAAAAAAAAAAACAACAGGCGCTAAAGAAGCAATATCGCCGCATCAAACACTGTTGACGTCGCCAGCAACTCACACACACACACACACATACACACAGCTATTGTATATGAGGCGTATGCGCAATTTTATGCTTGTGTCTGTGTGTCTCAATCGAGACAATTGGTCTGAGCGCCGCAGGCGCTTCACACACTCCGTTTATGACCCGCAGACCGTCACTTAACACACTGCCGCGACCCAGCACACTTCCTTTCCCCTCAAACAAGCTGCCTTTGCTTGTTGATTTTATGTCGCTGCTTACATTGGTTTTAGTCTTCTCGTTGTATTGCGTTCTGCTTCATTTTTCACACCCTTTCTCTGTCACCCTGCTCCTTGGACTCGGCGCTTTTAATGCGTCTGCTGCGTTTTGGTAACTCCAGCAAAGTATGCTATCTTTTTTTATGTCCCAGCCGCGATTGTAATGACTTAATCGTACAGCACCCAACATAAGACACACACGTATACACACCAAATGGTGCAACTCAGATGCAAAAGGTGCCTTAAGTGTGGTTGTGGCAAATGTTAACCAAGGTCTGATTATACCCTAAATCTTGAGTTTTAAGCAACAATTAGCATTGCCACTCACTACTTTGATACATTTTCTGTATATACATATACATACATATATACAATATAATTAGCTTATATAGCTTATATATATGTATTAGCTACACGTAGCCACTCAAGTTTAAAAAGTTTAAATTAGTTCTAAACTTATTCTTTAAACAAAAACTTAGTTATATAAAGAAACAATTAAAAAAAAAAAGGGATAATGAAAAAATTAATCATACGACATTAAGCGAGTTTTCACTACCAACACGGCATCCAGAGTTTTCCAATTTACCGCAATTTTTGCTAGCGCTTGCAAATATTTTTGTATTTGTGCGTGTGTGTGTGTGTTGCATGCTATATTAAAATCGTTGTGCTTTCTGCGGCTTCTTGTTATAGCTACCATTATTGTTGTTGCTAAAAGCGCAGCCTCTGCAAGCGTTAAGTGGTGCGAGAGGGACAAAGAGAGAGAGAGAGAGAGAGCGAGAGAGAGAGAGAGAGAGAGAAATAGAAACAAAGTGAAAAAGTAGATTGGGCGGTGGGCTTACTGTATCTGTAATAATGGCAATAATAGAGTTGACCACAAAAGCAACAGGCCAAAAGCAGCTGGCGCAGCAAAATTAAAAAAGAAAAACAAACAAAATAACAACAAAAAAAAAAACGAAGAAGGGGCTTAGGTATGAAGGGGGGCCGACAAACAAAAGCGATAACTAACTAAATAAATAACATAAATTAACAAAATTTGTAGACAATTTTGTCTGTTAAGTGTAAAACTTTGTAGTTGGCTCTTTTTTAAGCTGCTGCTGGGTCAAGGCAAAATGTCGTTGGGGTTGAGGAGTTTTGCGGTAGGGGACACCAGGGGGGGGCAGCAGTTCGCAACGTTGCTGCAAAAATGTTTACGCTTCGTTCGACTTGTGCCGTCGTTGTCGTTGGGAAAATGAAAATGGGCAATGGCAATGGCAGTATAACCATATGAAGACCACCCCACACATTCATGGAGCGGTGGCAAAATGAAAGGGTTAAAGGGGTGCAATGTTTTGACATCAAATGTTCATGTTAACAACTTTTCTAAAACTCAATGAGCTGTTGTTTGTATTGTTGTTTGCCGCCTCTGCTCTCGACGCAACACTAACACACATAGTTAGACAGACTAACGGTGGGTGAGCGAGAGTGAGCAAGAGAAAGAGAGGGAGAGGGAGTTGCACAGTGAAAGAGAACGGGAAAGAGAGCAGACATGCACAGTCAGCCAGGCGCAAACACGTCGAGTGTTTTGTAGCAAATAATTTTGCACAAAGTTCTCTCCTTAACGATTTGAACACATGTTAACATGAAGAGTAACAACTACAGCAACATCAACAAATACCGGCATAGCCTCACGGATAGGATAACAACAAGGATAACAATCCGAGATGATAATAAATATGCTTAAGGGCGCGACCAGACAACAAGACAACCAACTTCCAAATCCAACCATTCAACCCAGCTCTACCTGTGCCAGCCACAAGATCAGCTTGACTTAAATAGTCAGCTTTTACACTTGAAGAAATGTTAGAGAAAGTATTTAAAGTAAAAATATACAAATTAAAATGAAAAAAACCCAGAATCTGGATGTACATAGATTAACGCATCAGGATTGTATATGTCTACCAATACAGCAATATTATTGAGTACTTTCTGCATGTGCCTAACCAAATTTGAACCCCAAAAGTTTTCTTGAATCAACGATATATTTTCAGCGGTTTTTTATAGCGATTAATATTGTCGGAGTGGTGGATGTCACGGGCTACGCTTAGACGTTGAGTTAGTTTTAAAACAATTATGAGCAGAAGGACCTCTCCGACTGAAGGACTGTGAGCGTGCAGTCATATTGCAGTTTGGGATTTGAGGCAACTCCAACTCCAGCCAAATTATCACATGAAAAATCTGTGTAGTGTCATTTGCAGCAAGAAGCTAAAGTTGCAGTCATTCATAAATGTGGCTCTGACAGGATGAGTGGGAGCAGCCAGAAAGAGTAGCGTGGGGGGAGGGGAGGGGAGGGGAGGTGTGTACACGCATATAGCCTGGTTTATATGACGGCTAATAAAACAGGCAGCAGGAAGAATGTTCATTCGTATGCACCGAACGGGACGCCAGCGAATGCCAATTTCGCATACCAAATTCGCATGGACGTTTTTTTCTTTCGTGGGGTGAGTTGGGGCGAGTTTGGTGGGCGTGTCGGGGCAGGCATATTGCGTATTTGAAACACGTTTAAGCAGCTGCTGCAAATGCATGAGAAGCAATAATGCAAAAATAGACGAAGCAACGGAAAAAAAGAAGAAGTCAACGTCGACGACCAATGGAACAAAAGACCCAAGCTGAAGCGTGACAAAAAAACAAAAAATAAAAAAATAAGAGCAAGTGAGAGAGACTATCCGTAGTAGACCGAAGTTTAGTTACCCTAACAGATTAGATCCCCTAACAGCAAGCTGATAATGACGTGACATCGAGAATATAGTTCAATTTGCAAGTTCTCAAGTTAACTTTAAGATTTAACTTGGTAAAAAGAGTATTCATCGACTTCTCAATAATATATGTATACTGTATTAAACAGACATATTATTGGAATTCAAGTACCCTTCTAGGGTATGCCTAGAATGGTAAACTTTTAAGTGTAAATTATTGGATATTGCTAAGAAATTGAGTTATGGGCATAAGGACGCTTTGGGAGCAACGGCACTCAATGGATCGCTGATGTAGTGGCAAGCAGCACGAAAGGATCAGGCGCCAGCTGTGCCAGCTCTGGCATCTCCGTAGACGACGGACAAAATGTAAGGGAGGGGGGGAGGGGTGCTGCAAAAGGATCAGCTTAGATGCACTTTGAGCGCAGCGCATTAAATCTTAATCAATAGTCAAATTATGCTATTCTATTGCATTCAGATGCCAGGTGGCGCATTGAGGTGCCATCTGTTGTTGAAAGTGGATAAGCTGGCACTAAGCTAACTCTGCTGCCTGCTGCCTGCTGTGTTCCTGCCACATTCAACATCGCACATGCGAGGCAGCCACCGATTTGTGCATATGTCAGGAGCAGCCTTAACAACTTGCCCGGCGCCAGTTGCACGTGTGAAGAGATTTGACAGCAACCCAAACCAACAAATAGGTTAACTCCCCCCCACCCACCTGTCACATTCCTCGTGGCAGCCCATCCACAGTCGCTGTCTGTGGGCAGAGCTGCAGGCAGCCAGCGAATCATTTGCTGCATCTTTTGTCTTTGCATTTTCACGGATGTCCCGCGGTTCGAGCAGGACTTTGGAGGGGAGGGTTGCTAGTTGTGTGTGTGTGGGGGGAGAGGAAGATGCTATGAAGTGCAATTGTTCCATTGTTGGTTTTGCTTATTTTCCTCATCTCTTTGGCTTGCTCGCCGTGTGCTTTTATTATTATAAAATACGCATGAGTTAGTGTGCATATTTCAGGGATTTTGTGTGTAAAGGGATAAAAATGCAATCAGTCGCAAAAACCAGCAAAGTGAAACTGACAAAAAAAGAAAAACGAAAATAAAAAAAAGCAAAAGAAAACTCCGAGCGACTATCGCTTCGCATCTGCCTATCCTAGAGAAACCCCATCCAATGCCATTCATCTAGTTACACAAATTGCACTTACAACTTCATTTACATTTTTGGAGAGGGCGTGCAAAATGTCTAACAGATAATTTGAATATTACATGAAAATTGGTCAAGACAAGAAAATAATACAAGTTTAAGCCATCATTTCAAATGTCCATGGCTAGACTACGTTATCTAGGTCAATTGTTCAGAGAGAGAGAGAGAAAAGAAGTAGAACTTATATTTTGATTGAATTTCAACTGAATTACAAACGTTAGATTTGTGAACTGCACATCTTGAACATCATCGTCATCATAATCATGGCCTGCAGCAGGTGTTGTTTGGATATTAAATAGCTGCGCCACGCGTCGCCAATTACTCAATACGATGAATGACACCCAGAAGCCCAATGAGGTGCCAAAGCAGCACTTGCAGTATGTCACACACACACACACACACACACACACACACACACACACACAGACGCACACGCAGACACAACAGTTAACTGGTAACAGGTGACCTCAAGCCAAATCTCCAAAATTGAGCCGCAAGTTTGCGGGGAGCAAGGGGTACGACAGGCTGTGTCGCAACATATGTATGTAGGCAGCCACATGCCCAATAAAGACACACAAGTCAAGTGGCGCACCACGTGCAGAGGGGGGCATGTGGGGGGTGGTGGGCTATGTGTGGGCCTCAGCGGAGGACACGACGCTACTTTCAAGTGCCCCATTAAAGTGCAAGCTGCTTCCATCGCTCGGTCGCTCTCTCTCTCTCGCTCTCTTTCGCTCTCTCGCTCTCTGTTTCTAACTCTTTGTCGCTGCCTCCATCGCAGAGGGAAGTGCCTGCAAGTAAATTTAAAGAAACAATTTTCAGGAATGACTTAACTTTTGCGTTTATATGAAAACTTTTGGCAACGTGATGTTATGCGAACGGCAACCGGCAAACTGGCAACCGGCAGCGAATATGCAATTTGAGCCAACGGCAAGGAGCTTTGGAGGTTTGGGAGGCGGGAACATAACCCATTTAAGTATATATGTACATATATATGCTACTTGGTGTTTAGTTGAAGCGCAGCGTGAGAATCTCATCGAGATCCACATTACGTGTGATAAAGTTCAGGTCCTCGCTGTTAAGGCAACCTTTCAGATGTTTCACTTGGTGCTCCTCTTGTGGCTGCTGCTCTTCCATTCCATTGGCAGCCACCAGCTGCTTGAGTTTCCAGCGCATGGCACGCAGCTCGTGGCGTGTCACCGGTAGACAACAGATCAGCTCCTCGCACCGATCCCCGCTAATCAGCCCATCGCCGTCGTCATCGTACATGCGCAACAGCGAGTGCAGCTTGTGTTGCAGCGGCAGGTGGCGTCGAAAGTGCGACAGGCCAAGTATAAAGTGCTCGAAGCAGAGGGACGGATACAGAAACACATCGACCAGACGTTCCGCGAATGAATGCTGCGCCACCGGCGGCACTTTGAGCAGCTCACCCCGGAGCACCAAATCGTTCGAGTCGCGTCCCAGCGATTGATAATGCCCCAGCAGATAGTCGATGCGATGCGGCGAGAAGCCCGACTCTTTCTTGATCTGTTGCAGCTTCTCAGCGCTCAAATACCGTGTTGCAACGATGCCCATATCGAGAGCCAACACACAGCACATAAAACTATACTTTTTCACTTTTTATCGAATTTATTTAGTGTTATAAGCGTGCTTAAATCAATGAGAGAGGGATATAAAGACAGATCGAGATAGTCGAAAGTTATTTGTTTGATATTTCGTTGTTGTTGTTGTGCTTGGCACTTAACTGGGCGATAGCTCGACGAGGCAGTTATCCCTTTAATATTCGACTCTACAACATCTCTGAGATCATTAGGTCGAAAATATTTATGTAATCGCAATTACAGAAATATTTATACAATTTCGAAGAACGCAATTCAGGCAATATATAGTGAAATTAGTTTGTAAAGAGTTTCTCTAATTTCGGAAAAAATTGGGTTATTTTTGAAAATTTACTTTATGAAAAAGGTGAGGAATCTTCGGTGCCAATTGTCTGTCTAGTTTCTAAAATTCAGAGCGATAGCCAAATTTAGGCACTTTTCAGCTGTTGTCAAATCGTCGGCCAAATCGGCTATATTTTGCATAATACAATAAACATACACACACTCCCACACACACACACACACACACACACACACACACCGACAGGTTACTCCGCATCCCTTGTCTATCTGTCCATATATGTGCATAACTACCACATCTACCCTCTGTTTGCTCGAATCATCCGTTGAAGCCTTCACGTATTCTGGCATATGTCAAAATTAATTTCGTTGCCAACATTTTGACAGCTTCTCATGCAAACACTTGGCCAGAGCCAAAAAGCGAGCTGCAAACCTATGACATCATGAGGGTGGAATTGAAACGAATGATCTGTGAACTGCCATGAGCCGGCGTTAGAAAGGACTTGTAGTTGGAGGGGATCGGAGTTGGTATTCAGGTTCGTTATTCATTGGCTCTCAGCTTGAGGCATTGCTTTTTGTTTGTTTTTTGCGCAATCATCGGTATATACATTTTGCCACATCAACGTAAAGACACATTACACCTCCCCTTGCCCCACCCATTCAGCTGCACCACCCCACCTGCTCTCACATTTGCTGGCATCATTGATTTGATATGGAAAATCATGAAAAGTCGCGCTTTAAGCCATTTCCCACAATGTCATTCAGTGGGGGAGGGGAGAAGGGAGAGGTGACAGCGAACGTTCTTGGCAAAGAAATTACAAAAATTAGAACATTTTCTGAATGGTAGCCCCAGCTGGTAACGATTGGTTCCCACCATTCCCACTTCCTCCTCTTTTGTAAGTTCAAATTAATGGAATTAAATCACCTTCATTTGAATGCATCACTAGCTTGACCCTTAGGGCAGCTCACCACCACTTGCCCCGCCTATCAGAGCCACAATTTAGTTCCACACACACACACACACACACACACACAACGTAGGTGCATATCGGAGAGGCTAATCTGACTCCACATTATATATTTTTTTGAATTCACACACAAAATGGAACAATTTATTAAAAAATTCAAATTTGATATTTATATAAACTTTTCATTATTTTTGCTTAACCCAATTTAACCTAAAAATGAATATAATTTCTTAAAAATAATTTTTCATTTTTTCAAAAGTATGTTCGTGTTGAGTATATTAAAATGTGGAGACCTGTTTGGTGTGCTGTGATAGTAGAAAACACACAACACGCACTTAACACCAGAATAAACTCCTCACATAAAAGAGAAAGACCTGAACGCAATGCCCAGGGTGGCTCGCTGGTGGAGACTGAGAGGGGGGGGAGGACATTTTTTGCTGTTTGGTGTTTGTGTTTCGCCTGTTTTCACTTTCGACATCGTGTTAATACGTATGAAATTGTTTGGTGATGGAATCTCGAACGTGATGCGAATATTGTGATTTAATTGCAAACGATGCGGACTGGATTGAAGTGCGGCAACGTGCAGAGGGGTGCGGAAAGGTGCGTTGAGCAGAGACCTCAAGCTAACATTAAAGTTTGTTCCCCTGCTGCGACTCAATATCTATCCAATGTCCAAAACCAATCCATGGAAAACAGAAAAACCGCGTCGACTCGAATTAGCAACTGGCAGCTACAAACGGAAAAATGATTGTTTGGATGGTGGCAGTGGGATGATGGGATTGCAAAGCATTGGAATTGTGCGAGTGAATCAGTGAATCAGTGAATGAGTAAATGAATGAATGAATGAATAAATGAATTAATGAATGTGAGCTGTGCGCAACGTGCGGTGCAAATTGTTTGAAAATAGGTGTTGCCAATACCTTTTAAGCTTTTTGCCTCACTATATCTCTCTCTCTCTCTCTCTGTGTGTCTCTATCTCTCCCATTCCTTTCTCTATCTCTCTCCCTCTCTCGCTCTCGCTCAACATCGGACATTCGTCACTTTCTTGCCGCGCTTATATGCCAAATTCGCTGGCCATGGTCATCTGAAGTTGTTGTGTTCGTGACAACCCTGCCCAAATGCAAAGTTCCGTTCACCAAATTATTTTTCCAGATGCTTTTTTGTGGCTCTGCTCCAAAACTGCAAGTGCTCAGTGCTGTCGACTTATCGATCTGTTTGCTGTCATTGACAAGTCACTGTCAAACAATTTGAAGGAAATGCAGCAATAGTTAATTAATTGATGGCGACTAAAAGGCCAAGCAGAGAGGTCACAGTTGAAACCGATTGCTGCACAGCTCAAAATGACTGTAATATGTCAGATATGATTTATGTTTATTAATATACATATATAAGTGTAATTATGTTCTCAAAATTAATCAAAGCCATGTTAGAATTTTTACATCAAGTATTTGGTTGGTCACATGTATATCAAAAACCAAGCAGAGTAATTTAGAATATGTACCAATAATAATAGTAATAATATGAATATTAATAATAATAATACGATTAATAATAACAATAACAATATTATTAATAATAATGATAGTAGTAACAACCACACTCGCAGTTATACTAATATGTATCATCAAAATAAAGCATTGCAATCAGTTCTTAAATGAACTGAGCTGCAAATCGAGTTTCTCACTCACATTTATTCTTCATTTGGGATTCCAGTGGGGACCCCGACCCGGTTATAAATGCGAAAGCCAGCAACTGTTGGCTCAAACTCCAAACTAACAATCTGCCCAAGACCGCAATTCGCATGTTCTACGCGGCGTATGAGCATTGTGCCGTGTTTTTTCTTTTTTTTTCTTTATTTCTTTTATTTCTTGATATTTTCGGTTTTGTTTTCTGTTGCAAGGCCACTTGCATTGTCAGTTGATTTGCCTGCCGTCTGTCAACACTCACTTAAGGGCCACACACACAGTCACAGTAAGAGAGAGAGAGAGAGTGAGAGAGAGAGAGATAGAGCGCGAGAGAGAGAGAGAGATAGATGGAGAAAAAGAGAGTAGAAACGCGCATTGTTGCAATTACGCGAATTCCCCATATACCGTTAAGAGGTTGGCCAACAAAGATTTTTCTTAGAAAACCGCAGCAGCAACGGCGGAATTCCAAACTAAATTACAAACAAAAATGTTGCTTTCAACATGAAAACCAAAGCGGAAACAGCAACAGCAGCAACTGAAAATGTAAACAGAACGCAAACAGAAAATATAACAGTAAAATTATAAAAAAAAAGATTGATGTTTCACACACTCTAAATACACTACCATAATTATTCGATGCATTTCTTCAAATGGTCTTCTTCCTCTTCTTAACACCACTTTTGGGAATATATATGTATGTGAAATCCTTTGGTGTATAAGTATAAGTGCATATGCCCCTAGGTATTATATATTTCGTGTTATATGTGAAATACTCTTTTTGTAGGGTATTTGCCAGAAGGATACAACATTGAATATGAAATGTGGCGAAGGACCAGTGGCAAAGGCAACAGCAAGTGACTGACTTGCGACTCCGTCTTCGAGTCGCCAGCCACTCACTCACTCACACACACACTCACACCCGCGCACAGTCAGCCCCCTGCCTGTGGGGGGGGGGGACTCGCAGCGCATGCAATTTGGTGTGTGTTTCCCAAGAAACCTTTGTTGCATTATTGCCGCAATTTGCAGAAGTGGTGACGTGAGAGCCATCAGAGTGCTGCGGCCACGAGAATATTGGCCCGAATCACACACACACACACACACATACATGCAGAACCAACGAACACACTCTCACCATCTACCAATCACCCCAGCCTATTGTCCAGCACAGTGCCGTCAAGCTGCCAGACAGCCAGCAAATAACAACTAAGTTGGCAATTTGGAGTCGCGCACAGCAAAACTAAAGCCAAAGCAAAACGGCAAACAGCCAAGAACAGCAGAAATTTAGACCAAGTTGCAGAGGCAACAAAAAAAACACGAAAACACACAGAAGTGAAGTGGGGCACAAAAAATGCGCAGCTCATCTCCAAAAGTGGTTAGTGTTGAGCCACTTGAAGAACGGGACTGATGGGGGGGGGGGGGGGGGTTGCAGTGGATTGGTTTGGGTTGCATTTGGGTTGCGTTTTGGGTTGGGTTGGGTTGGGTTGGGTTGGATTGGGTTGGGTTGGGTTGGGTTGGGTTGGCTTGGGTTGGGAGAAGTGTGCCACTTCATAAATATCCAACAGGCAACGCACCTGAAAATCATTGTGCAACATAAAACAAAACTTGATTAATTTTTGTGGCCAAATATACGTATTGCAAGTTTTGGCAGCGCACGCCGCTGCTGCTATCGACAAAAACTAAAAGTGCCAATTACAAAAATAACCAACTGCCAAAAACTTGTGCGCAACAACAACAACAACAACAATATAAATTACCGTATCATTAGATCGACAACAAAAAAAAAAAATAGAATAAATATAAATACCAAGAAATACCGTTGCAATGCAGGGTGGGGGGTTGCGGAAGTTGAGGTGTTGTTTTTCTTTTCATTTCTAGGGCTTTTTATATGATGCATGCAGTCATAAGTTCATGTCGAAGTCGTCACGAAGTCATGGTCAGTTCCAGCTTATATGCATTAGCATGCAAGCCAACGAACAGTAAACACAGGCTAATGTAAACGATATTCCACTAGCAGAACATACATACATATACATACATATATATATACATATATATATGTATATCTGTTTGGAGTATATTATGCCATGTACAAAATATGTCCACCCGAAATCCAACAAAAAAATTGTATATCTGTATTAAAGACACGCCAAAACGTTCAACATTTTATATATATTTTATACGTTATACGTTTATACGTTATGTATACGTAATATTTAATGTTTTATTGTGGTTTAATACAACTAAGCATAAGGTTATGTAAAAAAATATAATGCAGCCAGAAGGGAGCATGTTCGCATATCCATCTGACTGTCATTCTCAGAGACTATAAGAGCTAAATACTGTCAATTTTGATCGTACAAATTTCAATATAATAATATTAGCTGATATGTATATGTTTTTCTATCTGTAGTATCTGCATATCCTCTATTGAGTGGTATCTGTATGTAGATGCAATTTTGATTTTATACAATAAACGTTAGTCATAGCAAGCGAGGATTGTGGCAAGTTCTTCAGGTTCTGGCAACAACAAGTTTATAGCATACTCTTGCGGGCTACTGGCAGCCAATTGGCAGCACAGTGTCCATTGTCCATTGTCCATCGTCCATTGTCCGTCGTCCAAAGTCGCAGAGTCAATTGTTGGGGCCAAGTAGAGCTCTACGCAGGCCTGCAGCCAAGACAACAGACATGAGTGGAGAAGGTGGTGTGGGGGATGGAGGGGAATGAATAGGAATAGGAAAAGGAAAAGGAGAGATGGGCAGCAAGTTAACTGCAGCTGAGGCCGCAGCACTTGGACAACCGCCCCAAGAAGTTTGCGAGTTGCCAAAACAAGGCCAAGCAGTGACGCAAACAACAGCAACAGCAACAACAACAACAACAACAACAAAAACAACGACAATAATATGAAATAAATTCCAACAGAGAGAGAGAGAGAGGGGGGGGGGGAGAGGGAGAGAGAGAGGTGAATGGTGTGGGTTAACGGGTAACGGTACAAATCCGTACAAATTGAATAAGAACTCAATCTTGGCTACTGTCAAAACAACTTTTTCGGTCCTGGCAACCGGACACAAGCGAACCCTCCGCCAGACAGTGAGATGGACAGACGGACAACGACGAAGCGGAAAGATAAAAACATGGTAGCGGCACAGAAATGCGGCAAAAAAAAAAACATTCACACACACACACACACACAGAAGGAGCAGCAAAAAAAAAAGGGAACCCAGCGGAAGCTATATATTGAATTGAATTGAAATGCCTTGGCAATTGTTTGTGTATCATTATAGTCATCATCAATGTGCTCATCGACTCGCCAGATGTCTGTGTGTGCCGCATGCCCCATGACTTGCTTGATATATATGTATATATATCATCTTCATATATTGTTATTATAGCTTGATAGCTCTGAATTATATTTTACAGTCGAATTTTGCTGCTGCATTGTCTTTAAACTCTTTTATTTGCTATTCACAATTATTCGACAATATATGGTTATTATATTTCTTTTGTTTTTTTTTTTGTTATTTTTTATATTGTAATAATTCCACATTTTATGTATAAAAGTTAGCCAACTCCCATGAAAATCCGCCCATATCCTCCATGGAAATCTAGACTAGTTATGGAAACTTAAAGTTGAGAGTTGTGCTTTAACTGGCTGAAATCTAAAGATGTCTTAGGTCTTAAGCTTTTGTTATGTCATGAATATATTCTGCATATCGTTATAACTGCAAATAGTTATCGATAAATTAGCCAGTGTGACCGTTACGTATTGTCGAAAATGTCAATTGCAATTTGCCAAGACTTTGACAAGACTCACCAACAATGTGAATGTGGATGCGCATGTATGTATGTAGGTGTGTGTGTGTGTGTGTGTGTGTGTGTGTGTGTGAGTGTGTTTGAGTGTGTGGAATGAGAGTTGTCAGGTTATGTCAGGCGATCAATTGGTCGGTTTGGGTTGCTGTCGTCTCGTTGTCGTCAGAGGCCGCGGCACTATTAATTATCATGTTAAAATGTAATTAATTAAAGATGTCGTCAGCGCAGGGCAGCGACGGTGACGGCGACGGCGACGGCGCCGGTGCCCGCACATAACTTTCAATGAAATGTTAATAAATTACATAATACCGAAAACGAAATTACAAACGCCATCAACGACGACAGCACCAACAGCCGCAACAACAACACCAACAACACAAACAACAACACAAACAACACAAACAACAACAACAACAACAAGGCAAATAACAACAATTGCTACCTGATAACAAATCAAACGAAATTTTTGCTGTATCCATCGACAGACTCCAATGCCATCCTAGCCACAGTGGCCATTGCACACACATTTTTCCTCACAAATCGAAAGCATTCAATTAAATTAAACACACTTCGGAGATTTCAAATATTGAAACGGTAAATTTTAATTTCCAAAGTACTATTGATTTTTCCAAAAAGTGTGTCTTAAAGTCCCCTTGTAGACGCAGTATTGTGTGTGATTATTAATCAATTGTCCTTGTGTCCGGGGAGTGCTCTAAATCATGGTCTCCGATAGTTTTTGTGGCACTTTGAATTTTGAATTTTTGTTGTGGTTTCTTTCGTGTAATTGTTGTAATATTATTTGTTTGGTATTTTCTTGTCTTTAGTAATTGTTGTATTTGTTGCAGTGTTGAGATAATGTTGATTAATTCCCTATTTGTGTTTGATAACATCGTAACGACGTTGTTTTTGGTCTTTGTTTTTCTCTTTTTTCCGTTGGAAAGTAATTTGAAATTACCAGAGGCCCGACGAATAACCGCCGAGTGGCACACGAGTCCCCTTTCTGGGTTTCAGGCTAATCGTTTCATGTGACGTATTGCGCATGTTTACGGGCCCTATATAATCTTGCCTGCCCGGCTCGTAACCCTCACCAGTAAGTGGATTGCCACCTGTCATCAAACAAATTGAAAAAAAAAAAACATTAATGATTGATCCAAAGTTGCTAAAAATCTGATTAGAAACTGTATAATGAATATCCGACTCACAATAATGATATATATTTAACTGTATTATTAAATGGTTATGTCTCATACCTCGGCTCCTTGGTTTCCTCTGCTTGAGACACCAAACACCAGAGCCAGTAATAGGGTTCCGAGAAGATATGTTATCGGATGTTCCGTTTAGTTGAGACACATTTGAATTATGCCGCTTATTATCGAAAGAGTATGGATGTTTTGGATTGGTGCCCCTATCGGTGCGACTCTGTAGCTTTACGTCGTGCTTGTCCGACTGGTCGTAGA
>JAWNLT010000259.1:1280000-1485000 GCA_035042145.1 Drosophila kokeensis
AGTTTTTTTGGTCTAAGTGGATTTTTTCTGGGTTTTCCCCAATTCATGCAACAAATGTTGGACCAATTTGCTTTTAAACACCCCCAGAAATAATTTTAATTATTTTAATATTTTTTATTTTTAAATATATTTATAATTTTTATATTATTTTAATGTAAATTAAATTAAATTCTTTAAGCTTTTGTATTTTTTTGTGTCAACTGATTTTTAGTTGACAATAAATAAATAAATAAATAAATAAAAAATATTACGGTAAAGAAAATATAATTTTCTCAAGCTTAAAATCCAATTTTTAATCATTATTCTAATTCGAGTCTTTAGCATCTGGCTGAAAATATTTTGACTTGTACCCAAACTGAAATCTGAAAAATAGTTGTTTGAATTAGTTAGTTAGTTAGAATATGCAAATAGAGCTAAATATTTTTTGACAAGTATTAATTAATTGCAGCCCCAAACTAATGTAAAATTCTGCAAATATAGTTTTTTGATTTCTTAATAATATTAATTAACATAAAATGCCGAGACTAGTCTCATCTCAAAGTGTGGAAAATATATTCAACTTCAACAAGTTGTAAGGTCGAATGCTCTTCACTTTCAGTAAGAGTATTTGGGTGACGGTGCGGCCAAATTAGCAGTCGATTTAATTAGCTAAAAAGTTGCTTTTCATTTTTCTTAGCTTTTCTATCATATTAATTCTCTGTGCCAGTTGCTCTCAGGTTTTACGACTTTCCGTTTGGCAACATCAGATTCTTGTTTAGATTTAAAAATGAATAAAAAAAAATAAAAAAAACAACAACAAACAAAATAGATGAATGAGTGGAAGCAGAAGATGATGATGAGCAGAAGGAGAAGGTGAAGAGCAGGCAGCGGGCTGCAAAACAACACAAAATGTTATTTCTTCTGATTGAACTTTGTTTACACTTGCATTTATTATGCAGGCGCCAAAGAAATGCGCCCAAAAGCAAGAAAAAAAACAAAAAAAGAAGCAAAATAAGAAAAAGAAAAGAAAAGAAAGCCAACAGGTGACAAAGAAAGTGGAGAAGCTTCTGCTGGAACCCAACTAGAAACACATAATTTTATTACCTTGCAGATAATAGACATAAAAGTCAAATAAGGGGCAGAAACAGCACAAGTTTCCACAGAGAGAGAGAGAGAGAAAGATACAGCGAGGCACCTGCTAGAGGCGCCCCTACTCCCCGTAACTACACCTAAGGTATTTGCTTATCGGTAGCCATTTAATTACTTTGCAGCAAATAAACATAAACAACATTTATTTCGATGGCAAAAGAGTTGAGTAAGATTTTCAAATTGTTTTAGTTGGCTGTTTTCTTGTTGCTGTTGTTGTTGTTATTGTTGTTGTTGTTTCTGCAAAAGATTTTGTGTATATTTATAAATACGTATATATATATATATATAAATCCCTGACTCATACATGGACCCAATCTGACAATCCTTAACCTCTGTTTTTGTTGGTATTCAAGATCTTTATCAAAGCGTCTGAATGGGGCTCAGATCTGGCGACTGTTCAGAATATTCTATAGGGATAAGCTGAGCGTTCTTCGCTCCACTTCAGAGCTTGCTTTGGTTCGTTTCCTTGTTGCGATATCCATAATAAATGTATTCCATAAGCACATTTTCCTGATTCAACCTAAATCTGGTAGCAGCTAAAATCAATTTCTATACATTTTTCATTTCATTTCATTTAATCATTTATCAAATTTCTCAAGAATCTATACAAAAATAAATAAAAATATATAAATTAATTAAATTGAACCAAAAAATAATGTGTAAAGTTAAAATTTAAATTTAAAAGTAATCTAGAAATACCAAATAAATAAAATGAAATAAATTAAATATTTAGCAATACTCTGACCTGGTACTCTGTCTGAAAGATGCCTCCGATGTCTCCGATTTCATGCTTTCAGAGTTGACCTTAAAGCTTTTAATGATGAGTTGGGATTTCAGTATTAGATATCATTTGATTGGATGTGATTTCTTGAGTTAGTAGAGGTGACCAGGCTGCCGAGCTGTATTTCTGGTTTTCGAACGTTTTCAAGTTTCACGAAATCTCCCAAAAACAAAAATTTTTGGTTTTGGTTGCATGGAAAAACTGGAAAGCATATTCTTTCAAATACTTTGGAGATAATGAAGAAATGGAATATCGCTAAGCAGTTGGTTTGTGTTCAGGTTCAACCCTTGCTAAAATAATAGTAAAAAGAAATCCTTAGCAAGAGTTTTGTGTTCGTTTGTCAAAATAGCAACGAAAGGGATTTTCACCAGACAAGGAAATGAGATAGAAGTTATTTTGTAAGCATAGAGAAATACGGCTATTATACACTCTGCGAGTGGCCAACAAGATCACCGGACCTGAGTCCCATAGAGAACATGTGGGGACACCTGTTCCGTCGAGTTGAAGTGGGAGTCTGAGACAGTTGAGCAGCTATAAAGGCTGTCGTTAGGAAACTATCTGAGTTCTAAAAAGTTGTTGAACCGATGTCCAATCGAAGTTATAAACAAATCTAGAGGCTAAACATATTATTAATTTGTTATTTTCATGTCATTAGTTTTAGTGGCACAGCAATCGTGTGCCTTTAATCGAATTTCGCCAAGTGTATGAGCAGATAATCACAGTGGCAAAAAGACATTCAAAGACATCTCATTTGATGGTCAGTCTGTTAGTTGCAGTTAACAATTGTGATTGTTGCCGGCTACCTTTTGGACCAACGCATGATTGCCGCACGTGTCTGGCCAAATGGAAGACTCGTCAATTAAATTGATGGCCAAAATGCCATGCTATATGCTCAATGCTATGTTAGAAATGCGGGGGTTGGTGGGAAAAGGTGCTACGTTCCTTGGATTTAATTAAGCTAAAAGCAGTTGGGCCATCACATGCAGAGGCAGAGATAGAGAGAGAGGTGGGTGGGTTTGAGCAGAAGGAGTGGGGAAGAGGAGTGACCGATTTGCAAAAGCTGGAGCAAAGGCACGTTGCCACGGCCAACGGAGTTGGGCAAAACAAAGTTCAAAGTGAGTCGCGTTTTAAATTGAAATTGCTTCACATTTCCCTTTCAACTCAATTTGCAATTGCCCAACAATTGAAAGTCAGTTAACAAGTTGTTAAGAAAATTACAAATATAAATGGCGAACAAATCGCTTAGCCGGCTGGACAATGCCATTTTTAGACCAGTCAATCAGTCAGTCAGTCGGCAGGTGGTAGGGGGTGCTGGGTGCAGGGCGGGAGTGCGGCTTGCACAGAAACTTGTCAAGTGCCGCAGCCTTATGCAAGTTGCAAGCCAAATAAATACAGAAAGTGTGTCAAAGGAATTCACCAGTCTTAGCCACAACAAACACCCACAGACGCCCCCAACCGGCACACTGTCACAAATTACATTCATATTTCATAGGTCATGAAGTTGGCGTGTTACATTTGATCGGGGACATTCCGTGGGACTGAGCAGATGGTTTCATAACATTTAATTACCAAACCCGTTTTCAATTCATCCGTGCTCTAGAAATGTCGTGGGTGCATATATACATATATTATTAGGCCTATTCTAATTTGGCCAACACTTCTTGATTAATTGGCTTACATGAATTTGTCCTTGTAAAATGAATAATAAAATAATTAACTAAAATATTCGATAATAAATAAGAAACAAATTGATATTCCTTCAAGGAATAGGTAACTAAATGTTGATTGTGGAATCGGGCTTTAAGACTACATATATATATATATAAAAATCGGACTATATAAGACTATGTATCAGAGTCTAAGAAAAATATAATAAAAAAAAAATATTAATTCTAATATTACAAACAACATTCAAAAATAGAAGTAATATTTTCATCAAGTTCAGCTTACAACTGAAGAAAAGAACTATTAATATTCGATCATTCTTCATCTTTAAGGATGACAATAGGAATATAGTTATATATACACTCAGAACAAATATCGAGCTGCATTTTTGAGGTATATTTCTAAAAGCGAAGCTAGTGTCTTTTCAAGAAAATTGTTATTCCAATCCAATATTCCAATAATCATTAGTATTTTCTCAATTTAAGAATTTCAACAATTTTTCTATTATTAAGAAATAAATTTTCTGGAAAATATAAAAATACTTTTTTTTTTGTTAAATATTTGGCAATTACATCGTACATCGAAAAACCACAAAATTTCATCTAGTTTTCAGTGCGTTTTTAAAGTTCAGTTCGCTATTTTTTTTGAGTGTAGTCAGTTCACTATTTGAACTTTGATTGGTTCTATTACCCATTATCCTCCAAAAATCTGATAATTTATGAAAATCTACACATCCATTTATCTATCAACATATCTAGACAACTAAGTGCTTTAAAATGATACTCTTTCAATTATAAAATAAATCATATATTAAGTAATAATATTACTATGTATGTATATATAATAATATATATATATATAATAAATTTCGTGTAATTCAACTGCGTTTTGTTAGTCATGGCACCAGTGTGCAGTGGTTGTAGTGATTGGGGCAGCTAACATCCATGGTTGCATATGCAAAACAGTTCTGTGACCCAACCGAATTGAGGAGGGGAATGAGTTGGGAATAGGTGGACTCGACAGCAGGCAACTGCATGTATATGTATATACGAATGCAACAATTTTGAACTTGCAACATTACAGGAATGGGAAGCAGCAAATTGAGTTGCTGTCAAAAATAAATGCTGCGACTTTATCTGGCTTCCGAGTTGTTAACAGCGACAATTAGTTGAGAATTACGTGAATGGGAATTACACATACACATACAGACACACACAGACAAACACACACACTCACACACACTCACACACACACTCAAACACACACTTATGCACAGCTATTCAGAAGTAAACAAGCAAAACAGAAACTTTTTGTGGCACAACAAGTTGCCGCAAGCCAAACACGTGACTTGCAATAAAATGAATGCATTATCCCCCGCCTCACTCCCAAACGCCACCCCCCCCCGCAACAGCGTGCTTCATTAAAACATGCATGAGTCCATTTTGCTGTCGCTGTTGCAAGCGTGAGGGAGACAGCAAGGCAGTTGGATATTAGTATGTATGAGTGCACTCATTCGTAGTTGAGTGCTTAATAATCGTTATTAATTGCGATTCTATCGATTTCAATTTAAATGGATTAAGCGAGTGCATTTGGACGCTGCTAAACGTGTTTTAATATTCACACAAATGTTATTTTAAGCGTAAATTAAATTCGTTAACTGTATTCCTGAATGAAATGTGTTTAAGGACTTTCCAACTGGGTTAAGTTGAACTAAGCTGTATTACTGGTCCAGAATAAATGCAATCAATACCAAGAAACGAACTCTGAATGTGAATTAACTCTGAATATTGAATTAACTAATTCTTTTTTTTATATTGCAATTTAATTTAATATTAATCAACCTATTGAAAAGTTATAAAATATTATTTTGAAGATTGTATACATAATAACAGGGAATTCAAATTAGTAACATAAACAAATAATTGGTTTTAACATATTACAATATTACGTAACATCAAATGTAAGATTAAATATAACATTTATTGCACATTAACGAAAAATATTAACGCCCAACTGTCCAGAGGTCGTTGGTGTGGAGACGCTTTAAGCGTCGACGGGTTGTATTCGACCCCAGTGAGCAGGCCAATGGGTTGACATGGTTATGCAACCGGTCATATTGGGCACATAGGGTGGAGCACCAGAGATGACTCTTCTGCAAGACTTGAATTTGATTAATCCTCGATTTTGCTGCTGTGCCCCAAAATGGAATCCCATATGTCCATGTGGGCACGATGATGCTCCTGTACATCAGCAGCTTGTTGCTCAAGCTGAGTTTGCTGGATGGCTTCAGCAACCAGTTGGAACTAACTCATAACAAATCAATGAATACAATTTATTGCGAGCGCATTTTCAATATATATTTTAAGAACAGAATTCTGCAAAAATCCACTCATTCAATTGTAAATTTCTTTAGAGAGGCAGTCACCGCTACCCAGCCGCTGTTAGGCGCCGAAGCAGTCGCCTTACCAGCAATCAATCCTACATTTAAAGTTGAAAACGTGATTATGAGTCGGAAGACAAGTAAAAATTATAGCCTGAAAATCCATACATCGATATATGGGCATAGGTCGAAACTTCCAAATGCCATAACTTCATCAAAACTCAACCTAGATTAAAAAAGGAGGGCTTTTTGATCATAGTTTTGGACCCTAATCAATCCTACATTTAAAGTTAAAAACGTGATAATGGGTCGGAAGACAAGTAAAAATACTGGCCTAAAAATAGGCATATGGGCATAGGTCGAAACTTCCAAATGCCATAACTTCGTCAAAACTCAACCTAGACTAAAAAGGGAGGGCTTTTTGATCATAGTTTTGCACCTAAATCAATCCTGCATTTAGAGTTAAAAACGTGATAATGGGTCGGAAGACAAGTAAAAATACTGGCCTAAAAATAGGCACATGGGCATAGGTCGAAACTTCCAAATGCCATAACTTCGTCAAAACTCAACCTAGATTAAAAAGGGAGGGCTTTTTGATCATAGTTTTGGACCTTAATCAATCCTACATTTAAAGTTAAAAACGTGATAATGGGTCGGAAGACAAGTAAAAATACTGGCCTAAAAATAGGCATATGGGCATAGGTCGAAACTTCCAAATGCCATAACTTCGTCAAAACTCAACCTAGATTAAAAAGGGAGGGCTTTTTGATCATAGTTTTGCACCTAAATCAATCCTGCATTTAAAGTTAAAAACGTGATTATGAGTCGGAAGACAAGTAAAAATACTGGCCTAAAAATAGGCATATGGGCATAGGTCGAAACTTCCAAATGCCATAACTTCATCAAAACTCAACCTAGATTAAAAAAGGAGGGCTTTTTGATCATAGTTTTGGACCTAAATCAATCCTACATTTAAAGTTAAAAACGTGATAATGGGTCGGAAGACAAGTAAAAATACTGGCCTAAAAATAGGCATATGGGCATAGGTCGAAACTTCCAAATGCCATAACTTCGTCAAAACTCAACCTAGATTAAAAAGGGAGGGCTTTTTGATCATGGTTTTGGACCTAAATCAATCCTACATTTAAAGTTAAAAACGTGATAATGGGTCGGAAGACAAGTAAAAATACTGGCCTAAAAATAGGCATATGGGCATAGGTCGAAACTTCCAAATGCCATAACTTCGTCAAAACTCAACCTAGATTAAAAAAGGAGGGCTTTTTGATCATAGTTTTGGACCTAAATCAATCCTACATTTAAAGTTAAAAACGTGATAATGGGTCGGAAGACAAGTAAAAATACTGGCCTAAAAATAGGCATATGGTCGAATCTTCCAAATGCCATAACTTCGTCAAAACTCAACCTAGATTAAAAAAGGAGGGCTTTTTGATCATAGTTTTGGACCTAAATCAATCCTACATTTAAAGTTAAAATCGTGATAATGGGTCGGAAGACAAGTAAAAATACTGGCCTAAAAATAGGCATATGGGCATAGGTCGAAACTTCCAAATACCATAACTTCGTCAAAACTCAACCTAGATTAAAAAGTGAGGGCTTTTTGATCATAGTTTTGCACCTAAATCAATCCTGCATTTAAAGTTAAAAACGTGATTATGAGTCGGAAGACAAGTAAAAATACTGGCCTAAAAATAGGCATATGAGCATAGGTCGAAACTTCCAAATGCCATAACTTCGTCAAAAGTCAACCTAGATTAAAAAGGGAGGGCTTTTTGATCATGGTTTTGCCCCTAAATCAATCCTACATTTAAAGTTAAAAACGTGATAATGGGTCGGAAGACAAGTAAAAATACTGGCCTAAAAATAGGCATATGGGCATAGGTCGAAACTTCCAAATGCCATAACTTCGTCAAAACTCAACCTAGATTAAAAAAGGAGGGCTTTTTGATCATAGTTTTGGACCTAAATCAATCCTACATTTAAAGTTAAAAACGTGATAATGGGTCGGAAGACAAGTAAAAATACTGGCCTAAAAATAGGCATATGGTCGAATCTTCCAAATGCCATAACTTCGTCAAAACTCAACCTAGATTAAAAAAGGAGGGCTTTTTGATCATAGTTTTGGACCTAAATCAATCCTACATTTAAAGTTAAAATCGTGATAATGGGTCGGAAGACAAGTAAAAATACTGGCCTAAAAATAGGCATATGGGCATAGGTCGAAACTTCCAAATACCATAACTTCGTCAAAACTCAACCTAGATTAAAAAGTGAGGGCTTTTTGATCATAGTTTTGCACCTAAATCAATCCTGCATTTAAAGTTAAAAACGTGATTATGAGTCGGAAGACAAGTAAAAATACTGGCCTAAAAATAGGCATATGGGCATAGGTCGAAACTTCCAAATACCATAACTTCGTCAAAACTCAACCTAGATTAAAAAGTGAGGGCTTTTTGATCATAGTTTTGCACCTAAATCAATCCTGCATTTAAAGTTAAAAACGTGATTATGAGTCGGAAGACAAGTAAAAATACTGGCCTAAAAATAGGCATATGAGCATAGGTCGAAACTTCCAAATGCCATAACTTCGTCAAAAGTCAACCTAGATTAAAAAGGGAGGGCTTTTTGATCATGGTTTTGCACCTAAATCAATCCTACATTTAAAGTTAAAAACGTGATAATGGGTCGGAAGACAAGTAAAAATACTGGCCTAAAAATAGGCATATGGGCATAGGTCGAAACTTCAAAATGCCATAACTTCGTCAAAACTCAACCTAGATTAAAAAGGTAGGGCTTTTTGATCATGGTTTTTGATATAACTATCGGTTAAAGGTATGCGTAAAAACTTTTCGTAGTCACAACCAAGACAAAAAAAGTGATTGGATTTTCTTTGATGAAATGCTGCATTTAAATCCAAAAATACACTTAACGGCGAAATAAGAATTCTGTTAACTTGACTTTAAGACGATACGGCTGTTTCCCTAGCTATTACTTGGTCAAAACTGAACCGATTTTCAAAAGCAATATAACTTTGGATATGGCTACGCTTTCACATTGGAAAAAGCGAAATCGCTGGAAAATGGCAAGAAGTGTAAGCTTGAAAACTTTGGTAAAAAGCTGCAATAGCAAAAGCACGCCTTAATTGACTTGGCTGAAAAGCTTTGCAGCTGTACAGTGGCTGCCAAACTGCGGCAGCGGGTGCTCAACACGGTTAACAGGCGCCACAGCCAGTATGGTGAATTTCGTTGGCCTTTACATTCGTGGTGTGAATTGAAGCGATTTTGCGTCAGTTCTGACGAGTTGATAACCTTTCTTTGGGGTTTCTTTTTATTCTTTTTTTTTTGCGGTATTTGCAACTTCATTCACAACATTAATATGAATATGAATATGAATCTATGAATACGAATTTGTGCGCTAGAGATAAGCTGCGGCCACCTCTGACTTAAGTCGGAAGACAGAGCTCCGGAGCCGTGGACATTAATAATATGTATTTGTGTACATATATATGTAGATGCTTATATATAGCCACTGTTCTTGGTCAGGCTGACCCAAATCGAGTGGCGCCCCGCTGATAGGACAGGTCGCGCCAACAGCAGCAATATTAGCAGCAACACCAACAGCAACAGCAGCAACAGCAGCAGCAGCAATTGCCATAGCAAGTAGCAAATAGCAATTGCCATTTGCATAATCTTTCGACCAGCAATTAAATGCTCATCTAAAATTATTTTTAGACTCGCGCTGCTATCAAGAACGGAAGCCACACACAAACCAAATCTTTCGGGCTCAGGCTCGGGCTGCTGGGCGCAAAAAAAGGCAACGCTTCGATTGGTCGTTGGCTGCCGCCATACGAAGCCACCAGCACAGCCAGTTAGCTAGCCAACGGGGGGGAGGGGTGGGGCTCTCCTTTGCCCCTTTTTGGGGTTGGCACATGCGCTGAGCTGTCGCTTGGGCATCGGGGCGCCAATGGGAAGCCCGCCAGTTGTGGGTGGCAGCTGGGCGGACAGGCGCTGCTCCTAATTCGCCAGGACAGTGCGGCTAAAATGTGTCAGCGCCTATTTTTATGATCGTGGCCAAAACACAAAACACAAAATGCAATTGGCCAGTTGAGTCATTTCTTCTAGTCAGCTTCAATTTAATAGTCATCTGGCAAAATTAATTTTTTTCATCTGGCAAATTTAATTTTATTTATACAATTTTACGCGATTAGAAATCGCTACAAAATTTAATATTGTTTGGAAAACCAAAAAATTTTTTTATATTGACCTTAAATTTTCGAATCAACTGGCAAAGGAATTTAATATTATTTTTGTTATTTATACTAGAAATCGCTACAACCAATGATTTTGTTAAAAAAACTAAAAGCTTAAATTTTAGATTCTTAAGCAGCTTTATTATTGTTTGTTTATAAATGAATGATATTCGAAAAGCTATACTTATTTTGTACGTAACATATTGTTTTAATGGAAAAACAGATCAATGGATCTTACTTTCGGCCCATATTGGACTTATATACTTTAAAACTATCCAATAAAGTCATTTATATTGATAAGAATTGTGCTTTTGGAACTATTAAGTTATGCTGATGTCAGAAGATAACTCCACAAAGTTTAGCTAACATATTTATTTTTAGCCATTAGATAAGATACAACATTAAACCTGGCAAATTTTGAGCTTAATATATTAGATGGAATTTGGTAAAACTGAAATGCAATAAATGTTAGCTACTCAACAAATTAATTACCGCTTTGATGGGTATACATAGTCAAATTATATAGGAATATGCATGGAAATCTTTTAAAGATCAGAGAAAGTGAAAATTTGTTTGGTAGAAGACGTAAAAGAACGAAAAGAAGAAAATCCCACATTTTACGCTATTTCTTTGACTTCTCTACTGCTACCTCATAGTGTGGAAAACCGCGGGTATATTAGTTACTGGACAAACAACACATCATTAAATTATTGAATACAGTAAAATTAACGTTCATCATAAAAGTAGGGAAAGAATATGACTTGGTATCCTTAGTGTAGGGTATTCCATGATCGAGGCACGATTATGTTCATTATATTCGTTTCCTTCGTGTGAAATGCAAACAACTCCAAAGCTGTTCCCAAGAAGGTGTTCGAAGCGAGACAAAAGTAAAACACGTACGAATGCTCTGGTGTAGAGTGCTCGACTATCAGATACCCTGAGCCCAGTATTTATCCAGTTTAATTGTGCAAATTAAGACAAATATTAGTCTTATATATGTATGTATATGATTCAGTTCGGGATTGTGAATGGAATTATTTGTATGTTACATTTATGCATGCTTCGTTTGCTGATCGTACTGAGATCAATATAGGAATACGTCTCGGCCCATATTGAGTATCCAATATTAATAAAAAGTTTACAATTGATTCATAGCATGAATTTGTAAGCAATGAAAATGTTATTCCCTTAAAATTGTGTCTTCTATTGCAATCGATAACCGATATGTATCGATATTCACAAAACGGGGTATTTGTCGATAAAATGAAATTAACTTAATCTGCGTATGTTACACGAGAACTAATATTATAGCTCTTATAGTCTCTGAGATCAGGCAGAAGGCCAGACAGACGGACTAAATCGACTCATATTTTGATGATGAACAAGAATATATATACTTTATGGGGCAGAGATGATTCCTTCTATTTGTTACATACTTTTGGACAACAATTTCAATATTCCAGGGTGCAAGAAAGCGTTCCACTAATAACAAATGTAAGCATGGACAAAGCGCCATCTGGCGACCGTAACACAAATAACAAATCTAGACTCAGCCACAAGCACACACACACACACATGTGTTTGTTTGTGCACTATCAGTGGGTGCTGCATTTGGGTTGCCTTTTCGGTTGGTGTTGGCCTCTTCACGCCAATATATCAGTTGACCTACAGAGCTGCAGCAGCAGCTGCAGCAGCAGCATAACGTCAACGTCGGCAGCAGCAGCGGCAGCGTTGCATTTGTTGCTGTCGTCGTCGTTCCAGTTAAATGTGCGACCGCTCCCTACAGCTGACAGCGATAAAAAATACGTACTGGGGCTTTGTCTGGTTCAGGCCCAGGCCCTGGAGTAGACTTACACACACACACACACTTACACACAGCCAGACATTTCTCTCATTTCGCCATGAGGCGAATTTAGTGCAGAGCATTAACTTTGCATCCTGTTTACCGACAAATGTGAGAAGAGCCAGTTGCACAAGCGCTCTGCGATAAACGACGCGATGCGACGCGACGCGACACGAAGCGACGCAGCAATGAAAGCCACCCACGGCACGAACAGTGTCACAGTTTAGGTGACAACAATTTACATATGCACATAAATGTATACATATTTACTTATCGCATTTATTTATTTTAAGTTACTATATACATATATTTTGTGCATTAACAATGCTCCTGATTGCGCACAGAAGTTCAAACTATAAATGAATTTTTTGAAAGTAAACGCAGCTTGTCTACAAATATTTAGCAGCATTGCACCACGGTAGACTCTCACGTTCAAGTTTTGCCTGTTGGTTGCAGCACTTAAGCAAGTGAGCATATCTGTGTGCGTATGCTGTGGTGTGTCTGTGTATCTGGTTGGGTGTGTGTCTGTGTGTGTGCGCACATGCTAACGCTTCGGGCTTCTTCGGCCGTTTGCGGTCGTGTTCGTAAGCTGCTCGTGACGCTATTTCTTCCACGGTGCAGCGGCTTTCGTGTTGAAGTTCTTCCACTTCTACATTCGGTTGCGCGCCGTTGTACGAGACGGTCGCACAATTTTCGGTGCGTTAGTTACACTATTTCCTGCGAAAGCGAATTCGATTGTGGTTCGCCTGGGCCGCCAGGCTGTCTCTCTTGATTTTTGTTCTCGTTGTTGTTGTTCTTCATCTTCTTCTTCTTCTTCCTCTTCTTTGTGTTCTTTATGTGCAATTTGGACAATGTATTTTTTTTTTAAGTGTTCTCTAAAAGTGCTAAATAATACTATATATATTTTTTTTTACTGTTCTGGTGCCACCAAGGATATAAAAAAAAAAACAAACAAGGAAAACGCGAGCGTTCTCTCGCAGGATCGCAAGAAAATAATTCTTGGCTTTCGCTACTTTGTTGGCTTTTATTGATACGGTTTCTGATTTTCATTTCGCTTAAGAACCGGAAAACAAGAACTGAAAACAACGAAATAACCAACAAAGTGCAAAGCCAATAAGTCCGAATTTATGAACGAACCAAATAAATTGCATAAAATAAAAATAAATAAATGAATGAGAAGGAAGCGAAAGCCGAACCCAATCCAAAAAAAGTGGCCGACAAAAAAATGCTACAATTTTGAATGTCGCGCGCGAAATGCAAAACGCAACCCAAATGCAAACAAACAAATACCAAATTCGCGCAGATCTAGCAAAGAAAAGCAAAAAAAATCCTAGGAAACAATCAGCTAAAAAAAAAATAAATAATAATAATAACAAAATAAATAGAAATAAAATGAAATAAAAGTATGAATTGTAGGAATTTCGGGCAGCTTCTGCTTAAACCAGAGCTTGTCCACAGCTTATCCCATTCTCGTCTTCTGCTCTGTTTGCGTCTTCTTTATCTGTTTTCTCAGCCAGCGTTTTCTGACGAATTCGCGTTTTGACTTGTCTTTCTTTTGTTTTGTTTTTGTTTTCTGCGCTGGCAGCTTTTGGTTTCATACACGAAATATGTTTTATATTATTTTTATTATTATTACTTATTTTTTTTTTTTTTTGGTTTTCTGCTGATGCAGCTCATGCGTTTATTATTTCGCCAGTTCCTGAACGGCTCTGTCGGCCCGTTGACAATAGCTGAAATTTGTTTTCCTCATTTCTTGCAGTGCCATAAACATCGTAACCTTTTTTCTTTTTTTCTTACGTCAAAACGCATCGATCGCATCAGAGGAAAACACCTCGAATACGAATAACCCCAAAACACTGCCCCATACAATTAAAATCAATAAATCAAAATAGCCAAATCGCTGCCAAATCCACAAACCCCGCACTTAAAACACACACAAACCATGGGATCAACGGGATCCCAAACGACGGCTGCGACGTTCCGTCAGCGACAGACGATGTCGCTGATCTGGCGCCTCTTCGCCGTTGTCCTCGTGCTGAACGCCTGCCATGCGCAGGTGTTCAATGCCAAGGTGAGTAACAGTTGACCGCTAACAGATCAACTAAATTCAACAAACACGGGCTAACATCAAGTTAATATGTTTAACAGCGCGATGTTACTCTCTTAATAATGTCAAATACATTTTTTTCTCTTTTTTTTACAATGGAAACTATCAAAATGAAACAGCGTTTTAACAATCTAAAATCCTAAATCACTATTTGAGTTTTCCATTGTCATATTTAGAATTCGTGGGTAAACATTTCGACAATATTGAAATGTGCAAAAGAGTCAACAGAGAAATAGATGAATAAGACTTATGGAGCAACAGATAATCAACTGTTAATTGATTAATAATTCTGCGTTTGGCAATTTGTCAAAAATAAAATTTCCATTTATTTCATAAAGCTGCATCAGTTTTAATTTTATACTTGTTAGGTAAATTGTAGATCACTTTGCTAAGAGAAATGAACACATTTGCCAAAAATATCCTTCTCAAGCGTAGGCACTTGAAAATGTTGCATGGCTCCGCTACTCTGCTCCATACTTGAACAATATGGCTTAATTGCAGCGTTAAGCGCTAATCGCACATCTATCAGATAATGATGTGAATGCTGATCAAAATTTGTGGCTTTTACAACGCTCTGTAAAGGCAATTAAATATTCATCTTTACTGTTGAGAATGCAGAAAAACATAATTATTAACAGATCTCTTGGCTATATATCTGGCGTTTTTTTTTTTTTTTGCTATTTGTGACAACATCTGGCGAAGCAATGAATTTGATTTTTAGAGAAGACATGTATACATATATATTTGTGTATGTATTAGATAGTTTTAGTCTGGCTAGAAGCATCAAGAATCTTCCCCATAGCATCCTCACACACTCGCACACACACACACACACACACAGCCATGATGATCTAGTTTTTGTCTTATGTAGATGACACAACACACGAGACGAACAGCAACAGCAACAACGAACTTGATCTATTTTACATGACAGATACATAAATATTAAACAAAAACAAAAAACAACTAAAACAACAAAAGCAACAACAGCAAAACTCTGTCGGAATTCAAACTATATGTATGTATATATTTACATATACGTATGTATATTCAAAGCGTATTTTGTTGTTGGTAGAGTTTTTCCACCTTTTGATGTTGACCTTTGCGCGTTTGTAACAAATTAATAAAAAACTAATGAAAATGAGATCCATTAAACTGAACAAGTAGAAGAAGAAGAAGAAGGGGAGTAGAAGAAAAGAACACTTGTGTGTAAGCACTACTTATCAGCACCGTGTGCGACAGAGAGAGAGCATCTGCGAGCAACAGAGTCAGTGATAGCCAGAGTCAGAATTTCATAATGAATGGTACCAAAATAAGCATACCCTATAAAATGGACACACATTCACACACATTCACACACTCACACATACATACATTGGACTGACACCGGATTTGATTGCGACAATTTTTCATTACTGTTTTTTTATTTTTATTTCTTTTTCATTCTTGACTTCAATTAAATTAAGAAAAACAATTATTTTGTCTGTCAGGCCAAATGTCTTTGAGCCCCATTATGGGTCAATGGGGTTATCAAAGTCCAAATTTAAAAAAAACAAGGACGGAATGTATATTTTTAATAGGTTTATTCAATTATTTTTTGGTTGCCAATTTCATGTATTCCATAAATATAAAAATGTTTTTTTTTGTTTGTTTCAAATTTCATATATTTTTTTTTTTGCCAATTATGAATGGCCTGATTGTTGTCCATCACGCGTGTATGTATATATATATATATATGTATATATACATATGTGTGTGTGTATGTATGTGTTTGTGCCCATCATAATGAGCTGATAGCTGATGGCTGATAGCCTCTTATCAGCGTGTTAATGACATGTAGTCGAAGAAGTCAACGTCGCCGTCGTCTTGCCATGAAATAATTTCTTAAATTAACATTTCAATAAAAATATAAAAAAAAAACCGAATAAATCAAGGCAATTATAAGCTAGTAGTCGCTGTAACCAGCGCCTTATCAGACCGGCTCAGGCAATTACAATGTATTCTGCAAGAAAACTGAACGAAAACGAGAACGAACTGAATTAAGAGCAGGCCATCGAATGGGGTCAGTCAGCAGCATAGAGTTCCACAAGCCAGCGATATGCGTGCATATTGTTGCATCCGGCGAATGCGCAATATGCGCATTGCGTTTACAGAACACGCATACGCACAGGTTAACAGCTCAACTAACAGGCGAAGGAATGCAGATCATGTTTAACGTATATGCTGAACGAGAGCTTAACAGCGTGTAAGGATAACATTTCACCTAACATATCATAACTGATACAGATCATAACTGATAACAGAGTCGTGGTGGGATACCAGCAAGGTTAAGGGTTAACATTTCATCATTTACACGCTGCGAGTTGGCAGCGTTAACAGCGAGTGCGGTGGGATAACAGCAGAGTGAACGGATAAGCTGATCACGTCTTAAGGGTTAACATTTCATCATTTACATGCTGCGAGTTAGCAGTGTTAACAGGTAATGAGGATATTTGCAATGTCAACTGTAACAGCTGAAAGTATATCTGATCACACGCATGTATATATCATATATATGCATGTAGGTTTGTGGCCTTATTAACAGTCGTGCCGACTGCAAATAGTAAAAGTTTTATGTGGAGCCGCTGTATTTAGCTAATATACGCTAATCACAGCCAGCAGATACAAATGTATCTGCACATGTGCGCCTGCATATGTATCTACATAAGTTCGAGTGTATCTATAGCTATATCTATATCTATATCTATAGAGGACTGACATATGTGGCCTGCATGTCATCAAGTTTCGTCTCTCTTACTCCCCCCCTCCACTTGTCTGTCTTTCTGTCAAAATATTTGCAAAGACAGCAAACAGTTGCCACAAAACAACAACAAGAAGTGCCACAGCGTTGTCTTTGTCTGCTCTTCCTTTTCATTTTCATTTTCTTTTGCACTTTTGTTTTTTCTTTTTCCTAGCAAATCAATTCTTGCGATGAATTTCATTTGGCTTGCTTTCTTTAGTGCGTTCATTTCTGTTGCTTTCTGCACAATTGTTTGTTTGTACAACATATGGACACAAGATGTTGCCACACATGTGTTGCTGCTGCTGATGCCTATATACATATATATATATATATGTATATACATAAATTTTGGTTTGACATGTGCGATCTCTTGCAATTTTAACTGGAATCCACCAGAAGAGACAGTAACATTAACAGCAGCAGCAACAATTGCAGCGATCGACGCACAACGGCAATAGTTGCCGCCGTTTCACACTTGAACTCAAGTACAGCTCGCATTAAAAGCTCCCCTACCTTATCAGCCTCCCCCGCCACCTGCCTCAAGTTGCAAGTGTAAAGTGTTTGGCTTTGGCAATTGGCAACATGCGACGCTTCCGCTATGTTTCTTTCTTTCTTTTTTTGCTGGTTGCTGAAGGGGTTAGGGTTGCGGGGGGTTCTGCTGTTTTAGCATTAGCAATTAGTCATAGAGTTGCCCTTTTTTTTTGTTGCCTTTTAATACCAAAACTGGCCACAAATACAACAAGAACAACAACAAAAAGAGCAGCAGCCAACAGCTGGCCAACGTCCAACAACTGACAACAAGAAGAAGAAGAAGAAGAAGAAGAAGAAGAAGAGATATATGCATTTTGTAATAGCCAAGTCTGAAGCAAACATCTATAAATAGTTGGCGAACGACGCCGCAGCAACAAGATACAAGATACAACAAACAGATACAGATAGAAGGAATCACATCAAATCGTAAATCGTAAATGGATAAGAAGAGCAACAATCTAGCATTAGAACACTGACAGCTGAATACTCTAATTATCTAAGAAGCATCCACTTCAAGTTCGAGTTGCCAATTATCGACTGAAGGTCAAATTGATAGCAGCAAGTCAAGTGAACAAAGTAAAGAAAAATAAACACTTTAAAAGTTATTTCCCGGTTTTTTTTTTGTGATTTCCTGTTTTTACTTGTTAGTCAAATTTGAAACTGAAACTGTGCCTAAGTTTTAACTGAATGTTTAGAGGAGAATCGAATTAATTTCGATTCGATGACGTGCTAATTGAATGCTCATCAGCATTATTCCATTCATTGCGTCATCACGTGACCTAACATTGGGTTTTATCAGTTGCGTAATTGTTGATTTATTAGCCCATTTTTATTGAGCTTATCGGTTTAACTCGAAATGTTCAAAATGCACCGGCGAAATGGTTAATTTTGTGGCACGAATCAGTCAGCAGTCAGCAGACAGACGCAAGCTGCCTGCTGTGGCACTCGAGTAGTGTCGAACCGAATCGAATCGAATCGAGTCTAATCAAGTCGCGTTCTCCATTATTTAAACACAGACAAACAAATGATCGAAAGAAAAAAAACTGTATACGAAAACCGGATAAGTGTTTCACATCTGAGAAACTATCCGATTCGTAGTTCTACGTAATCTCCGCCATAGACTAAACAGAAACTCCGGGCGTACCGGGCGCCGGCGTTGATTGCACAGTGGTTTCGATTGGTGTAAACCAAATTCCGTTGATGCTATTGTTTATCATACTTGCTGCTCTTATTTTTGTAATTCAATATTTATCTGGCACGTCTGCCACAATGAGTGTGCCGTGCCACACTGGCACTCAAAACACTCACACACTCACACACTCACACACTCACATTCGCTTACTCACACATTCGCTTCAACTTATGAATAATAATTGTTTGGCTTTTGCATTGCGTAAATCTTGAAAATAGAAAAATACAACAAAACGAGGCGGCTCCCTCCCCCAACCCATCTCCACCCCCCCCAGCGAAACTGTCACAAATTGCCTTTTAGTTATTACAAAATGCAGAAATGGCCGAGTCTCAAATGCGTCGAGTGGGTGTCTATTTATCTATCCATCTATTTATCTATCTCTCTATTTATCTATTTATCTATGTATCTATCTATCTGTGTGTAGCTGTATCTATTGTGTCATCCCAGTGACAGCTGCCATTGTAATTACCTACTAGCTGACCAGCCTCGACTCGACTCGACTCGACTCGACTCGCCTCGCCTTTGCTCGACCTACAGCTACCCTGTTTGCAGAGAACTCTCATCTCCACTTGACTAACAATTTGCACTTGTATTTAGTTCTGCAATATCTGTATTAAGTATCTGATTTACATTAAAGATATATTTTCATTCATTTCGATCATTATTTATGCCTTGCTGCGCGATTGGTCAGTTACAGGGTATTCACAAAGCAAAACGTAAAAACAGTAATAAAAAAAAAGACATTTTGACAAACTATTTTGCACATTTGAAATGGCATTAGCTATAAACTCAGTTGGCAAAATGCAATCATGATCATGCTATGATATAATACTGAGAATACTAACATAATCGCCAAAATCTGTCTGCTTATTGGGGGTGTTACGACCTAATATATCTGATGATTTTGCCTACTCCTTGAGGCTTTAACTTTGGAGAGTACTCCGTTTTATCGACATCGAATATCGATCCATTTCAATTTCCAATAGCAATAAAATATATGATAAATATATATATAAATATATATTATTGATCAACTGGACAAATATCATTTTGACTCTTCATGTAATATTCAATATGAGTTGAAATTCTACGCAAAATTCCGAAAGGGACATTTGGCAATAAAACTAGAATAATTTGATTACATTTTGTATCGATTTGCTAACAGAATTGTGCATTTTGAGGTTAGTTTCTTCTAGATGAGTATTGGAAAGTCTCGAAAATAACTTCAGTACTATTTGTACGGGTTGCTTTTTATGGTAACGCAATGAAAATTTGCTGTTCGTTGCGAAAACCAATTTTTCACAATCAATTAAAATCAAATTAACAAGATATGAAAATTGGGCTACGATATTGAAAGACTCTCGGCATAAATAACAATTGCTGCAGCTGTCTGTCTTCCTTTTGTTGTTGTTGTTGTTTTTGGGCATAATATTCTGATCTGATCTGAAAATTGTTATGGGTTGGGACTTGGGATAGAGTAATTTTTTGTTTTTTTTTGGGTGTGGCCTTGCCACCAGATGCGGTTGTGTGGTGACATCAACAGCTGCAACCCGTCAATATGCGCCAATTTATAATCGCTAAATAAATCTTTCATTTCGGCTTTCGGTTCGTGGAAATTGAAACAAATTCGAATGCAGCCTTCAGTCAAAATGCTATCGTGGGGATCTCTGTACGGTTGCCCGTTCCCAACCTCTCAACCCCATTCCTTGTTCTCTCGTTCCCATTCCCGTTCCCATTCCCGTTCCCATTCCCGTTCCCATACCCGTCGCACTTCCCGTCTCTGTCTGGAGTTGCATCATCTTGCAGCTGGAGCTGAAGCTCGAACTGAAACTGAAACTGAGACTGAGGCATGACGTTGGTTGTGTCACCGCTGGGCATTACGGGTTCTATCAAGAAAGCATTTAAAAATATTTAAATGGGTCTCCATGGGAAATTGCTGCTCAATTTGAATTAATTGAAGCTCGCGCGCGTTAATTGCCAAAACTGTTTACATCAATTTCTTAATATCAAGAAAGACAAAAAAAAAAAAAATAAAAAAAATAAAAAATTAAAACAAATCGAAATTAATAAAAAAAAAAAAAAATAAAAAAACATAAGGGAAAACTTAATTTGCTTTTATTGGTATTTGGCAGTCAATTAATTGGTAAACAAAACATAAAAGCCAAAAGCGAAGCAAAACTCAAACGAGCCAGAAACAAATGCATAATTATGCTAATTCATTAACTTGCTATTGCATTAATTTATACAACAACAAAAAGTAGATAAAAATAATAAAAAAAATATATATATAAAACCAGAAAGTAGGGCTACAAATCTCAGCTGACCGACCACTAAATGCCCTCCCCGCACAGCAAGCAATGTTTGCGATTAATTCTTATTTCTGTTTTAAGCGATAATTTCTTCTTGATTTGCCATGCCCGAAATTCGCTGCAGTTAAGAAAAGGAATGACAAATTACTAGACGAAAAATCGTTTCACTTATAAATATTTTTCGGACCTTTTTCGTTTGATCCGGTTTTGATCCCTGTGCCAATAGTTGAGGATATCCAGTAGAGACGGATAACTGAGCGACTTGAGGTGTGAGCCACTGTATGTAATATCCTCATAGAATTATAAAACTGCTGTTATTATAGTTCCTTAATAACTGCATATTTTTTTTGTATTTATAGTGAGACTCAGCTGATAAAAAGCTGAAATTTTAAAAGGTGAAAATGGTTTCATATTTATTTCATGCTCCTTAGTTAAATATTTTTCAAATGTAATATCGAACATGTATATATATATATATATTTATATATTTCCCAATCGCTTTAAAACTGTGTCAAGTCACGCGACACCCGTTTGATGTTACAGTTCCGATAAATATTTAATATTCTCGCAGAACAATGAACTTTTTATCAGTTATCTTTGATGGTATTTATGCCTTGGTATTAGTTCCGTATTGTTTAGTTATTTATTTTGAAAATGTTGACTCGTCTATGGCTGGAAACTGAACCGATTTGTCAAAGTTGCCTTATTATTAGCGTGGCTTAAATATTAAATATATATAATTTACGATTTCAGTGTAGGTTTTGAGTGGCCTCTCTAAAAACATCAACTAACTAGCAGTAAGGTATATATTTTAACTTGACAGCTGTCTGTCTGTCTGTCTGTCTGTCTGTCTGTCTGTCTGTCTGTCTGACAATAGGGAATATGCTTTCTGTTTGGATAACGTAAAAAGCGGCAAATTTTGATTTTCGATTTCTTGAATAATTTGAAAGGCGTTTTGCCGAAATGTTTAGCTAATTATGCGCTATGTTTTAGCCATGTTTCAGTTGGCTGCTTTGGCTTAGTCAGCCAGTTATTGTTATTGTTGTTGTTGTTGTTGTTGTTGTTGTTGCTGAAGTTAGTTTTGTTCTTGTTAGTTTTGTTCATGTTGTTGCTGTGTTTTCGTTTCAATTAAGTGAAAAATGTAAAGCACTCAACATACATTGTAGCAAAGAAAACCCAGTCAATTGCAGATAAGATATAACTAACTAATAGAGCACACACACACACACACACACACACACACACACACACACACACACACATACACACGCAGGCACGCAGGCACGCACACACGCATTTTATATAGCTGGCATAGTTTGGTGCTGCTTCTTTCCAATGTTTGTTGTTGCTGGTCTCAAGTTATATATATTTTTTTGTTGCCAAGCTAATGATAAGCGCGGCAACATGACGTGTTGCAGCGGCATTGATAGCCGTCGATAGCCTTCGTGCGTTATGTGCGCTCTGCTGTGCTCTGCTGTGCTCTGCTGTGCTGTGTGTTGTGCTGCTCAAACTGTCAATGCATACACTCAAACAAATAGTCCATCTGCATACAGCTGGTTTCCTAGACACAATTTGTAAAGTGATTCTTCTGCTTGGAATTGGAATTTTTGGAATTTTCATATTTTGCGCAGGAGGTGTGTAGAGGGGAAGGGGGTGGGCTGGCTTGGCGGGCTAATGAATCTTAGCTGAATGCATAATTGTGACATTTGCATGCATTAAGATTGCCCCCCTCTGCTGCCCCACCGTTTGCCCCAAGTCTTTTCGGCCAGAAACGTTTGAATGCTTTATTTTTATTTGTATTTTTATTTTTATTTGTTTTTGTATTTTTATTTTTTTTTATTTTTATTTTTGTGTTGGTTTTTTTTTGGTTCGGACAACCGGTTTGGCTTATTAGGCGCTTAACGACGCCACCGCTACGCTTGCCACAATTTATGATTACTTGCGGCTCTTCGGAACTAGTCGCCTTATCACAACTTCGGCATTTATAAGCCACTTTTTGGTATTTTTTTTATTTTTTTTATTCGTTTTCATTTTGGCCACAGGTGGCGATAACCATTTAGTTGCTTGAACCCAAGCAGCCCAACGCAACCCGACAACAAATCGACCAAGTTTGCCTCAACTCGAGCGCGCTGACTCAGCGCTCAAATATGTGCCCCTTGAAGTCCGATCCGATACTCAGTTAGACACTCATGGGTGTACTCATCGGTGGTGTCATGGTGTCATTTGCAATTCGAACTGCAGTCAGCAATAATAGCAAATTTTGGCAAGTTCATTAGCTTCTGGCACTGGCACTGCAGACTTGCTTCGTTGACTGGCATTGAAATGACTCAACGCCCCAATGTCTATATATAAAACAAAAGCTGACATCAGTTCGCTATGATACAGTCGAACTTCCTTAGAATGAACTTGGCTCCCGATAATTCTTATCTATAACATTATACCAAACGACTAAACCCATTCAAAATGGGCAAAAGTGTTATGATGAGTAAGATATATGTATGTATTCTTGATGAGCATCCACAACTGGGTTCATATAGCCCTGTCTGTCTGTCTGTCTGAACAATCAAATCCCAGATACTATAGGAGCTGAAGCTGGAGATGTAAATTTCAAATATAATTCTTGTTTATTTAGATATCTTGATTTAATATTGATCAGTTGTCGAAAATATTTAGATCACTAACATTTGGAATATATAGAGCTAAGGATTTGGGCTCAGAGCTCTCTCGACTAGAGTTTTCTTAACATTTGAATCTTAATCTTACTCAAATTAATTAATTAATTAAATTAAAGTTAAGTTAAATGATAAGTTAAATTCATAGTTTTAAAGACCTTCTACGCTAACTTAATCAAACGAGACTTAACTTGAGTAAAAGAGTCAAAAACAAATAAACTCGTTGGTTTAGGCAGTCAGTAAATCAGCTAAGAGGTTTCGATTAAAAGTGTATTGTATGAAAACAATAGGGCTAAAACTAAAGCTCATAGTAGCCAAAAGTGTCAGCATAACTCGAAGAAACAGCAGAAGCTGCCAAGACATTGCTCAACAGCTAAGAGGTCTTTTCATTGTTCCAATTTGATTGATTGATGGCTTTTTAATTGTACTTCCTATGCGTGGACAATATACAACTAGATATGTAAATATACATATATATATATATATATATATATGTATATATGAACTGAATAGCTCTCAAGAGCTGTTGGGCGCAACAATAAATAAATGATAAAGATAAAACAAGTTTATAATCATTATGAAGCTATAATTATCAAGCATCTCATTTCGCGTTGATTTATGCATTGGTAATTCAATTAGCAACAACTATTGAATTTCTGAGTCTGAATCTGAATCTGAATCATTTGCAATTCTTTCTGTCTATTTTCAGGTATGTCTTTCGATTAAATATGCACTGAAAAACACTTTGCTTTGGATGGGTAAGTCTCAGTCTCTCTGGCTGGTGTGTGCGAAGCCAGTTTAAACAGACAGCTTGACGCTTTAGCTTGTCTCGGGGCTAAGCCGACCACGCCCCATGTGGCCAGCCTCCCCCGCCTTCTCTGGATTTTGGGCCAAGGGTCGGTCACTAACTCTGTGCCCATTAGCTGTTAAAAGGCAAATATTTGTTGTTGTCACTAGACTTGGCAACAAGCACAGCCAACACTCGTCGCTTGGCCAAAAGCCGAACTTGATTTATTTCCTGTGTGCGTGTGTGTGTGTGTGCGTAGCGCAGTTTCAGCTGCTGTTGTTGTTGTTGTTGTTGGCCACAATAAAACGTGCCGCAAAACAAACTGAAAATTTCAAAGAGCAACCACAAACAATTTGACCTTGACGCATTTTGCTGTCCACTCCACTCCATTAGGCAAACTTTTTGGGCATTCAGACGAGTTTCAAATACACCACAAAATAAATATGAAATAAACTGTTTAATTCAAATATACACACAATTTGATGAACTATTTGAAGCATTTATAAATGCGAACACTTTCAAAATACTCTTTCTTCAGGCATTTGCATATGCAGTCGGCGTTGGCAGAGAACTAGTTGAACTAGTTTTAACTGATTTTTTTTTTGTTTTTTGCTCAACTAAAATACAATCTAAATTAAAGTTGAGCTTGTCTAAAAGACGCGTAGTTCTATCATTTGACTGGCATATATTATATAGCTGTTTGAAAAACTGTTTTACATCAATATAAAATTAAGCAAAAAACACACAAAAAAACAAGTTTTATTTATTTTAGATTTATGTTTTCGAGATTATATTATTAGATGATCATTATAGTAGTTTGTAGTTAGTTGACTTTTGCAAACATATTTTGAAAAACTTGCTCATTTCAGTTTCATAATTTTTAGTGCAAATCATTATGGCAGTAATGAAATAATCAAATACATAAATGTATGTATGTAGTTTGTTGACTTGGAGAAACATATTAGACAAACACGCGCTAATGAACAAAAGTCAAGTTTTTTTTTGTGTGTGTGTGTGTATGTGTGTGTGTGTTTTATTTTTTATATTTTTATGATGCCATCAAACAAATGTCGAAATTGTTTTGCAACTTTGGACTGAGAACAGTTTCTGGCCGGCATTGTCAGCAGTTCAAACTGGCTAACACATCAGAGGGGGGCAGCTTGAGAGGTAAGGGGCGTGTGCTGAGTGTCACTCATAAGTCGCAGTCGCAGTCGCAGTTGCAGTTGCAGTCGCAGTTGCAGTCTCAGTTGCAGTTGCAGTTGCAGTTGCAATTGCAGTCAGAGTCGCAGCTTACGCTAATGCAGTTCAAGTGTTAGAAACATAGAAGAAATAACTCATTTTGCGCCTGCTCCTTGCGCCACTTGCCCCCGGCCAAGCACCTCTTTAGAGTTTCTGGGTAAATGTGCAGCAATGCGCTAAAGAAATCAACAAGCCGCTCAAGAGGCACACACATACACCCCACTCCCACTCCCACCACCCCCCTCGCCAGTATGAGCAGCACTCGTGTTACTGAGATGCTGTGACAATGACAAGGAGGCCTACAAAGATTCGAGACGACAACTGCGACTAAAGCAGATGCAGATGCAGATGCTGAGGCAGTGGCAGTGGCAGGGGCAGTGCCCGTGCCCGTGCCAGCTATTGAGGTTGCAGTTAGAGATGCGCACGTGTTGCATTTACTTTGATATTTCCTAAACACGAACTTCAAATTGAACATTTTTGATTTTTGATTGTTTCAATTCAAAAGTAACTTTTGCAGATCAACGTTTTTGCACTCGTTCACTTCAAAATTAATAATGCATAATTTTCAACATTTTGCCAACAATTTTGAATTCAAATTAATTCAAATCAGTTTCTTTTTTTTCGCCTGCTCCTCCAGGTCAAGTGAGTTTTTATGCTTATTTTTTTTTTTGTTGTATTTTGTATGTACTCCAGTGGATAGCAAATGGGTTCAAAGCTGAACAGATGCTGTATATATATATATATATACATATATATGTATATATAAATTAATCAAAAAACAAGGCAAATGGCAATAAACAATCCAATTTCTATTTATCCAGTCTTTAGACTGTCGTGAAAGCTGAATTAATTGAATATACTTGGCCTAAGTAAAAGTAAGATTCAAATATTATATTCAAATTAACGCTCTTTTAATCAATTATATTTATATTTGAATTGTCAATGTTTTTGGCTTGTTTTGATTATTTTCACATAGCTTGAATCTCTTTTCACGTGCGCATCTCTAATTGGGACTCGAGCGCAGAGACTCAGGCTGAGGCTGAGGCTGAGGCTGGGGCTGACGCTGAGGCTGAGTCTGGGTCTCCTCTAGTAATTACGTTTACTTGTTGTCTGTTGTTGTTGTTGTTGTTGTTGCTGTTTGTTGTCTGTTGTGTGTTGTGTAGGTGTAATACCTTTAATAAGCAGGATGACGTTGCACTTGGCGACGACGACAACTGCAGTTTAACACAGCAGAGCTGAGCAGAGCAGAGCCGAGCAGAGCAGAGCAGAGCTGAGGGGAATACCTTTGTTCAACGTTGACTGCTGCACTTGAGGCGGCAGTCGGCAGGCGGCAGGCGGCACCCCCGTTTTGCCCTCGGGCACCTGCAATCTGTGGTGTCCACACCCCGATCCCTACTGACTGCCACATAATGAAGCCCATTCGCAGCAGCCACATTTTGAGGCTGGTTCTGTTTTCGAGCAAACAACAATAATGACAACAACAATAAATTTGCAACTTTTGACTGGGGTTAGCATTCAACTAGTTCCACTATTTGTCTTTAGCAGTCACATTTTCTGCTGCCAGTTTCATTTCTGCTCGTTCCAAATCTTCACATTTCCCTTATTTTTTTTATATATTATTTTTATTATTATTTTTTATTATTATTTTTCGCTTACTTTAAGCATGCTTTCATTTTCAGCTGGGCTGTCTTGGCTGTCTTTTACGGCTCTCGACGCATAAAATGGCCAAAACAAAGATTATGTTATACGCATGCAAATGGCTAGAACCTAAGCGCTAAGTCCATGGGGTGGGGTGTATACCTTTAGGAATTGTCAACAGCTGGATTACAAGGGAGAGTGAAAGTGAACATAAATAATAAGAGAGACAGATGAAACAAAATGCATAATAGTTATGCTCAAGAGTCACTTAGGCACATTGAGAGGGTATCTGCTAGTCTGTCATTTGTGCTGGCCTGTTGCTTGTTTTCGTTGACTTGTTTGCCTGGGCAATGGCAACGTGCTTTGCATGTTTGCTCTGTCAGCGAAACTGAAATCAAAACCTGCGCCCACTTAATGCGCCAAACACGTTGCTAAAAATAAAGACTTGGATGAGGGGGTTGAGCGAAGAAGGAGGGAGTGGTGGGGCAGGTGGACTGAGGGGGGTGGGTAAACTATCACTAATCGCGACTTCAGCCTACAGTCTGGCTGGAAGTGAGGCTTCTTTATGGCCATTAATTTATGCAGCTTCTATGCGTCCATTCCCCTCATCCCCCATCCCTCATCCCACTTCCCTCTTCCCTCTCTCCGTTCCATATTAGCAATTGTGAATGCCTTTTGCATACGCTTTCAGTTTTTATGGCTCAAAACAATTTGGTAGGCAGCAAGTGTTTTTTTTCTTTCGAATTTGATTGATGCCGCTGATGAATTTTCATATCGGTTTTGTTTTTTTTTTGTGTTTGTACTATTCGTATGCGATTAGTTGTGATGAGGTAATATCGGGGCAAGCGATAAGCGGGAACTGCGTATAAATCGAGCCCCATGAGTCTGTGGTCTTTGCTGGGCGCGGGTTCCGTTTCAATCTGTTTTGCGGGGCTGGAGAATTGGGCCTTGGCGTGGCTCAGTATTTCTAGATAACTTAATCGCCGGCTGCGTTTGCTGCGTCAATATTTAATTTATTGATATGGCCGGAGCGCAGAGTACACTCGTCGTTTACACTGTCCCCGCAAATCAGCAAAGCACAGTGGCCTCAAAAATCAAAACCAAAAACGAGGGAAAAACTAAACAAAAAAATAGAGGGTGGAAAAAGGCCAGTCCGACAGACAGTCGGCCATGACAACGAAGAACTGTCAGCATCCAGCAGCAATAAGTGTGATCGATGGCTGAGCTGTTGTTTTACTAGCTTTACGGCTGCTCATGTGCGTAAATCATCGGCGGCGAGTCAATTTTAACATCGTATTATTTTCAGTTGTCTACCTCCTGAAACTGCAATGAAATACACAATTAAATACGTCGTTCAAGTCCAGCTCGATTTTGACTTGTTCTCGTAGAATTCAAATTGTTATTTCGTCATATTTCCAGCAATTTACGGAAATGTTAGGAAATATTTCACTCAATATTCAGCCAGTTGCCAATCATTAATATTACTTGTCTGTCCATTTTCACAGAAGTTGCAACATTCTGTACAGTCAACATTCGTAAAGTATGTTGCATATTTTGGTATTTTTATTCAGGAACAATCAGAACAAAGTTTTATTTGAATCAAGCTAAATATGCAATGGAATCGCCAAATGTTGGAATCAGTCTATTAATTACTATATATGCATATTAATTTCCTTATCATAGCTAAATGTCACTCATAATATATATATATATTATATATTATATATGATTGTTCGATTATATGCTGCACGCTAATGTTGGCATTTGCATAGTGTGGCATCTTGATCGATTGAATGCCACACGATTTACATACATATACATATGTATATATGTGGATGGATAATGGAAATCATGTGCCCACTACATATGCCAGCCATGTTGTAATGCCAAAAATACTTTTACAATTGAATAACATTATTCGCATGCTATGCGATCCACATATAAATGTTGGCATTAGCATATTTGAACACTCCGATGAGATCAGATAATGAATGTTTGGTGCCAATTAAGGCAGACCATGAATGTTAGCGTTAATTGAGCGAGTGTAATTGAAGATGGACAAAATGTTATCCATATTTGTGGCATATTAAATTGCCACATTAGATATTGTTTGATTAACTTATATTATATGCAAATATATATGTATATATATATATATATATACATATGTTTGTTCATATGTAGTCTGTTCATTTACTAGTCAGAGTACGTTGACACTTGAACGTGAAGTTCAGTAAACTTTATTTTTGGTCTTACTTTGCACAGAGATCTTATTACGAAATACACCACACATACACTCACACACACACACACGCACTCACACTCATACACATTTGAGGGTGTAGAATTCATATTCAAAGCCATACTCCGATGTCCGAAGCACCTCTCACAATTCACAATTCGCATGCTTGTAGTGCAGTGTTTCGTCTTGGCAAATGCCCATGAGGAAGTTAACAGCAACAACAACAACAACAACAACAACAACAACACACACACCTACACGCAGAACATAAAAAATAAACAGAAAATGAAATTACAAATAGGAATTAAATCAAAACTTTTGCTGTGGCTTTTAAACAATCACTCAACTATGCCAACTTGCTGACCATATATCCATATATCCACTTGTGTGTGTGTGTGTGTGTGTGTGTGTACACAAGTGTGTACTTAGAGACTCGGTAATTAAGTTTAAAGTTTAGACACAGGCAAAACAAGTGGCAAGTGGACTGTGAAGCATCGTCGAAGTGTTGACGCCTTCAGCGTTGACAGCTCCGTCGTCACCCAAAATATCACAAAGTCACCCAAAAGTCACAGTTAGCAGTTAGCGTTCAGCAGTCAGCAGTTAGCATTCAGCAGTCGGCAGTCAGCAGTCAGCAGTCAGCAGTTAGCAGTTAGCAGTTAGCAGCTAGCAGTTAGCAGTTAGCAGTCACAGTTACAACGCCAACAGCCAACAGTCGCCAGACTGACCTACAACGGAGCCACTGACTTGCATCGCAGTCGCCATCGCAGTCGCAGCCGCCATCGCAGTCGCAGTCGCAGTCGCAGTCGTCTGTCGTCTGTGCGTGCCTAATGAGTTGCTGTAATGCTAAACCGAATAAAAATTGCATATCATATGCACATATGTGTACATATGTATTTGCATATATGTACATTTATATTGTGGCCCCCACCAAAAGCCGCAGTTATTATTTTGTTCTTTAGATACCAAAAGGCAAGTACAGTGTTGACTGCCTAAACTGTAAAAAATAAACAGAAGAAAACCTTACAAATCCTTGTCGACCAATGGCCAATAAATTATTGCTCGGAATTTGAAATATTCTTATAGTTTTGTACGTTTTGAAGACGTCCTACTGTATAGTTATTAATCTACATTATATAAATTGAATATATATATAATTCCAGTTTGAGATCTGTGTTCGAAATAACTGAATATTCCACATTATATTGTGTCAGAGTGTGTGACATGTTTGCCTATGCCTGTATTTAGTTGGCAGCCGATTAACTCCGATCGAAAAGCGTATATAATAAGTGGGCTTTCTCAATCTAGATGGGCGTAACTTTGACCGATTGTTGTACTGACTGCAGCAAAAAGGGGGATATACCTCAGGGAACTGTACAATCCATTATTTTACTTTTAAAAATCGCTTAAGCTCAGGCCTAAGAAACTTGTTTATCTCCTTGAGCCCCTAATGTAACCGATATTAATAAAGTACAAATGTTGTATATATATATATATATATATATATATATATATATATTTTATTACTTGAGTTGCATAAACAAATATTGCAACTAAAGGAAAAACCGGGATCAAAATTCAAATGATAAATGGTTAAGAGAGTTAGTTCGAAATTAGCTTGTAGCGAAGTCATCCTGTACACTTATGCGAGTGTGTAAGTGTCTGTCTGTCCTTATGTGTGTGTGTGTGTGTGTGTGCGTGTAAATTGGTAGCTTTGGTCGGGCCTAAAACAAATTGCACGCAATTAAACACGCTCCACGCGGCGACGTCGTCATCCTCAAAGACGTCGGCGCCGTCAGCGTCAGCGTCAACGTCGTCGCCGTCGTCATCGTCGTCATCGTCGTCTGAACCGGCATTCGGCAATCGACATTCGGCGAACGGCATTCGTCATTCGGCATTCGGCGAGCAGCATTTGCGATATGCATCGGGCCACCGGCAAAAGCGGCAAACAGCTGGGCTCGCTGCACGCTGACTAACTGTAACCGGCGTTTGATCGAACGCTGGCAGCGCTGGCTGCGCTGCAGCTTTGTCTATTTGGCCATACATATAATTTAGCTGTTAGCATCTTGATGGCCGATTTGCGATTTGCGGCTGTGTTTGATTAATGGATGACCGAAAAATAACAAAGCCAGCTTGCAGCTCATGTTCATCATGATCATCATACGAATGCTGATGATGATGATCGGTGATCGGTGATTGGTGATTGCTGATTGCTGATAGATTGGTGATCAGCGTGGCTGTCGGCCAAGTTAAAGTCGACAAGTCAAGAAATGGTATTCAATAGCCTCAGCTAATTGCACATAAACACAAGTTGCATGCAGCTTAGCGCCAGGGGCGGGCTTCATGATTTATGCCTTGCAATTGCAACAGCGACAGCAATTCTGATACAACAACAACGACAACAACAACAACAACAACAAAGAGAGCAACGTTGTCGGCTATGATATCATATGCATATCGGCTATACTCCATGACATCATCGATGTCTGCTGTCCACGCCGGCAACTGTGACGCAATTTTCATTTGAATTTGATTTTTTTCAATTTCTTATTTATCATTTTCAAATTTTGTAGCTCTTTGTGCTAATTGCACAAATTTCAGTTAAGTGCAAAACACTTAAATCAAGCTGCTGACTCTCCCTTAAATATGTTTTAGCGAAAATTAACCGAAGGCTGTTTTTATTTGTTTGATGTTAGCTGATCAAAATTATTTTTAGTTAATTAATATTCGCATTTATATTTAGTTTTCCATCAAGTATCTTTTATCTGAATAACGGCAAACTACAGCTATCTCTCTCTCTGTATGTACACATGTATGTGGTTCTGGCCAAACAGTTATCAACAAACTGTTTGATTTGTGGCTGTGACTAAAGATTCCTACTGCGGTTGCCTTGACTGTTGACTCTTGTTTGTAAATCAATGTGTCTAACTTTGACATGGGTAATTTAGCCGCTGTCACAGCAAGGTATTTTACAACACTGCACAGTATATACAGCACGCATCATGTATACATGGAATATAAATTATAATACAATTTATTATTACTATATGCAGCGAAAAAATGCAAAACATCTTTTCGAATACCAAAAAAAAAGTATATTTTTCCTATATTTTTTATTTTTTTATTTGTTTATTTAGTTTGAACTAAATTTTAAATCAAGTTTAAAATAAAAACTAACAGTTAAAAGATATAAAATTAAACGGGATAATTAAACGAAAAAATAAGATATTATATGTAAAATACAGCAACTTTTGGAATTAAAAATATTTTAATTTGGACGCTTTGCAGCACTGGTGGCACTGTCACAGCTTCCAGTGTGGGGCAGAGGACGTTTCACTTCTGATAACTGGTAATTTCAAAAACAGGAAAACGTGCTAAAGACTTGTGTGTTATGATGCTACATAAAAGCCAGGTTCATTTAACATCATTCATCGGCATTCAAATGCCACAATTGCCATGATGATTGTCTGCTTTGCACTTTGTTGTTGTTGATGTTGATGCTGCTGTTGATGTTGATGTTACCACATGACAGCTGAGGAACGCTGCATGCAGCTCAATTGGCATGGCTCATCTGCATTTACTGCTCTAGCTCTACTCAGTCTCTCACCTCGCTTTCCCTGCTTGTGCCTTGTAGTCGCTGTGGTTACAAGGTCGTCTGGCTGCCATTACGGGGAGGGGCGTCCGCAAAAGGGTTAAAAGGTCAGATTGCTAATTGCGCCGCAGACTTGAGGCTCAGCAACAGCAGCAGCAACAGACACATCAGCAACAGCAGCAGGTAACTTTAACACTGATAGCCAAACTCGGTCTTGTTGTTGTTGGCATCGAGGCTTCTGGCCAAGTTGCCAAAGTTTGACAAATTAAAACCGAAACAAGCTCCGCTGTTGAAGTAATTAAGTCAGCGCCAAACGGGAGCCAAAAACGTGGTTGCTGCTACCATAACTCAGGTTGAGCCTCTGACCTGTGCTTTGGCCTGTGTTTTGGATATTATTTTGTTTTTGGATTATTTTTGCGGAACTTACGACTAATTGAGCTCAGGTTTCAGTGCAGCCCTAAACGCCAAACTCAGCCATTTTCTGCAGGGGTCAGAGCAAGCAGCTTAGTTTCAAAGTTTGGCCAGGCTTGCCAAAAACCGAACAAAATCTAGCCACAATTATAAACTTATATAGCAAGTCAAGCAGCGTCTTCAGCCTCTGTGAACTTGCAACCACAACTGTTGCATACTTTCAACTGGTTGTTGTTCTTATTCCAGTTCGTTTGGTTTCTGTTGCAGCAAATTGTTATTTGCATGGATGCAGCCGGCCTGAAGTCATGTCTATAAATATGTATGCAACAACTCAAAAGCATAGAAATGCAACATTTATGGCAATGCCACACACACACGCACACGCACACCATATAAACGTGGCGAATTGGTTGAGCAGCTGCCATAAAAAGATGACTCAAACGCAGAGACATAAAAATCCCAAAACGAAACGACTAAGCAACAACAACAACAACAACAACAACAAAACGATTATTACAAAATACAAAAAACACACGCAAAAAAAAAAAAAAGAAAAAGAAAAAGAAAAGAAAAGCAGGAATGAAAAATACGCTACATTAAAACTGCACATAAAACTTTGTAACAATAAAGTACACCAAATACCGCGAAAAACAACAACAAATACAGAAATACAAAACTGATGAATAAGAAGAAGAAGAAGAAGAAGAAGCAGAAGCGACGAGCGGCAATATAAAACATAAAGATCATAATAATCATAAAGCTAAAAACGTGTGAAGAGTTCGCTCAAGTATCAAATTGCCTAAACACACACACACACACACACACACACACACACACACACACATATTTATGCATGTGTATATATAGCACATAAGGTCAGCGTAAATGGTCTAAAGCGAAAATTGCTGTTAACTAACGATTTGATTTTATTTTTTAATATACCTAAAATTAGCTGGAAATTCATTTGAGCACTTTGAGTTCAGTACGCAGCTCATAAAGTCAACTCATGCATGGCAACCAACTTAAATGTGTTGTGAAACAAGTGGAGTGTGCTCGACTGGCACATACCCTACACGCACATGCACAGTTTAATAATCTACACAAATTCCTATCATAAGATAATCACATCTTGGCGGGCTTAACTTGATTTTGTGGACTGTCAAGTCAAGCTACCCATTTGTGGCATGCAGCCAACCAGTGCAAAGTGCTGCACATATTTCTGATGCGAATGCAAAGCAAAATTCTTTCAAAAATTTGTTGGCAAATTGGAGGCTAATTGGCCACATTAATTACGTACAATTGGCCAGCAGGCGGAGGTGGTTCTTGGCCAGGTCAAGCAGCTAATGTTCAATTACAAGTTCGCTGGAGCGGGGGTGGGGGGTGGTGGTGGGGGAAAACCACTTAATGCAGACAAATGACAAGGCGTAAGACATTGCCACCTGGCAGCCGCATCTCTTTAACAGTGGCATCGCCGTGCGGCACGTAGCGTATAAGTGCCACAAATTACGCACGCAAATTGGCTTTGTTATGGCTGCTGCTGCTGCTGCTGCTGCTGCTGCTGGTGGTGCTGCCAACTTGCCACCTGACTGAGAGACTGTGCGAGTCTGCCACCATATGCATATCAGTCAATAGTTGCCACACGATGGCAGTTGCAACGTAACTGGTCAGCAGCCAAACGCCGGCCTAAATTTGCCCATTAAACGTGGCTTAGTTGATCAAAAGTGTCTACACTTGCCAACCCAACACAACCCAACCCACCCAGCCACCCACCCTCTCTCTCTCTCTCTCTCTCTTTCTCTGTACCCGTCTCTGTTTCTCTCTCTCTCTCTCTCTCTCTCTCTGTCCCAGCTTGACAATGTGTTTTGTGGTTTGCCGCTGGCTGACAACTTAATATGTGGCACGAACAAAGTGACACCCACGCTGCTCGAGCCGCACACGCGCCACTGTCGAAATAACTACCCAACCAAGCAACCAACCAACCACCCAACCACCCAACCACTCGGAGCTCAACCCATAACCACCCAACCACCAAAACGTAGAGCCACGTCAAAAGTCTGCCGACAACTTAAAGGCGTTAATGGTCGTTTGTTTTATGAGAAATTGCCAAAACGTGCGCCGCATGCCCAAGTGATGTGATGTGCCACACTTGCCACACTTGCCACAGGCCGCCAACCTCGTCAACGTCTCTCAGTTTCGGTGGCAAGCTGCAGAAAACAAAATCTGCTGCCCTCCGCTGGCGACGACGACTTTGTAAAACATCAAAGCGCCAGGATCAACAGTCAACGGGCGTGTTGGCATTTCTGGCCATCATTTTTCTTTTCCCTTCGGCTCATTCTACTCATAGTTGTGCATACCCTGTACCCATTAAATGGGTTACGAGGGGCCTTCAAAAGGTTTATCCTTTTCGCGATATTCGAAGCTGGACAGCGCTTCAATATTTGTATCATCTGTGTTTTTCCCAGAAATGGGAATTGCAATCATTCTTAAGCCCTAGCTGAATTTCAGATATTTGGTATATATCTGACTATATATATCTATATCTATATCTATATCTATATCTATATTTAATCTAAATCGGTAGTAGTAAAGAATTTATGCATAATTTTTCAAATTGGGATCAGAATTCAATCCAAATTCCGCCTTAGCTGCTCAAATTGCATAATGATCGGTTAATATGTCAAGTGCTGTGACATATTTAATTGCATATGGGAGTGAGCACTACTTGAACTATTTGACAGGATATCTCACAGTCGTGTTTTGCTTCAATTTCGTGGGGCGACAGGGCAGAAAAAGAAAACAAATCTGCTTTACAGTGAAAAGGAGACGTGCTTCGGGGGCACAACATTTAAATGAGTTGCATATTGTACATTGTGTGTGTACACAGTATATGTGTATGTGTGTGTGTGTGAGGGTGTATAACTAAGTAACAGCACAGATTTATCAAGTGCTCAGAACAATGATATACCCTAACAATGACAACGTCAGCGAATGCGGCTGCGATTGCGACAGTTTCAGTTCAGTTTGAACTTTGGCTTTGTCATTTTTCTCATGCCACATTTGGAGACCACATGATAGCTAACCACATTCTCTGGCTAATTCACAAGCAGGTGTCACTTGTCAGGCTGTCACTCTCTCTCTCTCTCTCTCTGTCTGTCTCTCTTTATAGCAGACAACATTGCAGTCAGCGCATTGTTTGCTCTTTGCTTATTGTAACATTGAATTTAATTTCCTGCCTCGCGTTTGGTGGTCGGGTTAGGTTGGGTTGGGTGGGGTTGGGGACGGCTGACCGGTAAGCCACAGGGTCAGGTGCATAGATCACAAATTACCTGAAATTGACGATGAGAAGTTTTTGTGAGTCTTTTTTAAATAAACAAAATTGATTCCATAACAAATTGTTGCCAAATTGAAGATTAAAGAAAAAAAAAAACTAAATGAGGCTGAGTTTGGGCATATATTATATATATCTTTAGATCAGCTTGCTGTAATCAACATATTAATGTTTTATGTATAAAAGTCGCTTGAGAGTTGTTAGAGTGTTATGATTTTACTTCAGCTTACTTATCTCAATAACGTGCTCAATTAAAGTGCTTGGCATACTTCTCAAGTGCTGAAGCGCGTCATAAAAGTAGAGCATTTTTTACTTAAAGTAAAAAATACCTTAACTTATAAATATATATATATATATATATATATATATATATATATGTATAGTCACGTGCCTTAAGTGAAGACAAGTACTACTTCCTTGACATTAAGTGCCACTTCATAAAGCAAGAAATTCCCTGACTTTTTGGGAAGTAGCACTTCAATTCGTTAATCTTAAGTCGCACCTAGATCAACTGCTATAATACCATTATCTATTGCATTATATTGCAGGTGATGTGTTGAATTCCTGATGCTGATGATAGATAAATCTATTTATTTGGCAGGGCATTTTCATGCCAAAAGGTTGGCAATCGAATCAATTAATTTAAATGGCATGCCACTGAATGCGACTTAGATCGAATCTAGCTCCGATAAGGCACAATTCCAGCTTGCCACAAGCTCAAACAAAAAAAAACAAAAAAAAAGGGGCAAATAAAAACTAATTAAATCAAAGCAATTGCATAAATCCACCGTTTAATTAAAGCCAAAGCAAATTTGCAAATGTCTATCTATATCTGTGTGTGTACATGTGTGTGTGTGTAGGTGTGTGTGTGCTTGTGTGTGGGTATGTGTGCATGTGTAGGTCCACACAAATTGAGTTGAAGCATCTTTTAGTCTAAATACTTCCTGCTGCGACGAGACCTGGCAACAGCTAATCGCATCCCATCGCATCGCTTTGGATTGCATCGCATTCCGGCTCAATGTCCAAATGCAATTTGCACTGTGTGTGTGTGTGTGTGTGTGTGCTCCTCTTCTCCAAGTTGTAGTTTCAAATTTCAGCCACTCAGATATATATATTCATATACGTTTTCTTTCTCGTATTTATTTCGCTTTTATTTTAGCCTTTGTGGCTATCTTTTTATCTTTATTCGCGCCGCTGCTGATGAAGATTGACGCTCTGCACTTAAATCGCGTAATCTTTTTGCGAGGCGTCAATTGCTTTGCACTTGCTCCAAATACCCAAATACTTGCAATAAGTGCACTTGATCTGATCTGCCCCCATCCAGCACATCTTCACACCCTTTCTCGCTCGTCCACTAACTAACTCGTCGTATGCGCAATGTGCCACACACACAGGAGCAGTGGAAACAGCAGACACAGCAACAACAACTGCAACTGCCTGTTAGCCATTTACCATTTAACATTTTCCATTTGCCATTTTCCATTTTCCATTTGGCAATTACCTTGACGTTAGTTATTAATCAAATTTTTCCATGTTTTTGCCCCGTTACTTATAATTGTGGCCTGCCGCAAAGAAGACAAATCAAACATTGCTTTAGGTGTGCAATTGTTGGCGGATATGTTTCTGAGCCAGTCAGTTACTATTCCCTCAATATATATATATATATATGTGTGTATTTTCAGCAATCGATTGTGTTGTCGGCAATTGTCTGGCGAAAAGCGATTTTCACATTTTGACTACATGCGAGACTAGATGAAAATAAATTGCCAGCACACACATGTGCCGCACAATTTATGAGCCGCCAAAGTAGGGTGTTTGGTGTGTGATGGAGGTGCAAGAATTTGCGGGCTCTGCAATTTGTATATACCCTGTAGCCAGGACTAGTTTCGCAAAGCAACTATATCTCCAAACGGATTGGTTTTGTCTTTCGAAAAACCTTTAATTTCCTTTTCTTAATTGCAGACTAAATTTCTCTTAAATTAAGAAAACCTATGTCTAATTTCAAGGGTGTATTTCTTATGTGAAACTATAGCTTGGAATATTAATATTTAAAAAAAAACACTTTAGATAGTTTATAAATTGATATAGCAGCAGAAAGTGCAAATTTTATAAATATTTTTCTTTATTTATTCTTTATCTTTCTGATTCGACGAGAAATTTCGAATTTGTTAATCTAAGACTTACTTTAGCTATATATGTGTGTGTGTATTTAGGATTACAGGATAACTGCCAGTTGAGCACACTCCATTCGGGTTTTGATTCTTTGTATTTTTAGTTTTTTTAGTTTTATTTGATTTTTGTTGTTTTTTTTTTTTTTTTTGGGTGGGAATTTGTGCAGTATGTATTCGCAGGAAATGAGCGAAAATCATTGTCTATGTCGGTCGGTTCGGCCCAATTTGCCAGCCAAGTCTCATTGCATTAATATTTTTGTGGTTTTTGGTTTTTCATTTTGGGCTCTGAATTTGTTAGATCTGCTTTGGTTTTGGTTTCTGTGCGCTGTCTATTTTGGGGCTCGCATTTGGGTTCGGGTTCAATGCACGCGTCACTTTGGCAAATTCCTGCCGAAGGGTGGCGACTGCTCAGGTGGAGTGGAATATTTGCATGACAAACACCTGCATTGACCTTGACGACTTATGTGTGTGTGTGTGTGTGTGTGTGTGTGTGCCACTTATAGTTATTTGTGTCAGCAACAAGTGACGCTCCACCTCCAAGCACCGCCACCTTATACCGCCCCTTTGCGGCCACTTAAGAATTCATAATGCTGACAATTGGTTCAAGGACATTTGCACTCATTCATCTCGCAGGCAGACATCTGCGTGATGTCCGCCTAATTGCACAAATATTTTGCCAGTGCACACACGCATCTTGCTCGATCTAGTTACTTGCTTGTTTAACGCTGCGTATGCGTAACAATATATTAAATGCAACAGACTCGCTTCGGTCAGCGTGGGCGGTGCGTGCTGCCCGCACAGTTTGACGAGCACTGCGTGAGCAACCTGCTGCTCCGTTGGCTCGTTGGCTAAATAATAAACAAGGCAAACACATTCTGTGCCAATTATGTCAATTTAATATTCGCACATTCAATTGCCCACTGTTTAGTTTACTGTTTACTGTTTTGTGGCACAACTCAACTGATTTATCTGCCCATCTGCCCATCTGCTTAACTGTTTCAAGTGTCGACAGCATTTCAAGTCATCGATAATCAAAATGTGCTCTCATTCAAACTAAATCAAATGCCTTTAAAATATATTGTTTGCTTTTTATCTAGACAATTTGGCCCATTCTTAAAGTCACCATTTGCCACACACACACACACGTATATATACATACATACACTCAAAATAACAACTACTACAAAAGAAATGTGAAAACATTAAAGAACGTTAATCTTAGGCACACCGAATTTTGCATACGCTACACCGGGGTTAAGCTGCTGATATCTAAATTCTTCCAAATATGTTTCGCTTTAAGAATATTATATATATATATATTATATGTCTCACGACTGACTTTATGACATTGTATAATTATATGATAACTTAAAGCCTGCCTGTCAAACAGATACGAATTTGGCTTTCCATTTCGATGATGGTACGTAAAGTAGAAAAATGCAGTTCAGGATTCCGGTATTTTTTCGGCATTCGTTTACCTATTGGTAACTTGATTTTAACGGTACAGTGTTGATCAGAATCCACAGTCAGATCGATCTAGCCATGTCCGTCTGTCAGAGACACATTCACATAATTAACGGGATCGACCTTAAGAATGCTACGATTCGATCTTTTCGGATCAAATATATCGGTTGCGATTGTGGGCCACTAAAATATTTGGACTTTATGTTCCGTTTTTGATATCGGTTCCAAAATTCTTTCCGGTTTGCTGCAAACGCAATTTTCGAGCGACTGCTGCTATGGCAGCTATATAATATAGTGATTCGATGTGGATACTTTTTTCATCTGCTAAATCTGAGTAACTGAATAACACGCATATTGTGATACTTTGGAATCGAAGCATAATGATTGATATTTATTAATGCAGCAAGATAGCTTGAAAACTGAGAGAACTGCGCAACAAATTCGAACAGGACGCAAGGAGGGACATAGATATCGAACCTATATATATATATATATATATATATATATATAGATATGTTTATGTTTACCTCGTGGGTTACACATTTCATAACGAAATTAAAGTACCCTCCACATAAGGGCGCAGACAGGCCAAAAACTTAAAGTTCAAACACGCTGCACGTGACTATGCAGTTTTGTAAGTAAGCCTATTCGCTCCGCCCCCCCCCTCCCTTGTCGCCTGCCTCATCCCAATAGACTAACTGTTATCGATATATGGCAGAGACATGGCATAAGCACAACACGTACTTACTGCTTAGTCTCCTCACTTTTTTTTGGGGGCCAGACAATGTCGCAGACGCAGCGCAGACAACGCTCAAAGGCATCAACCATAAAAGCAGCCAAACAAAATGACAACAACAACAACAACAGCAACATCAACAACAACAACAACAACAAGAAACGAACAACAACAACAACAAAAGAACAACAAGAACAAAAGCGAAAGGCTTGAGAAAAATTACCGCACACACTTTGAAAAGTTTGTTCAACTTTGTTGTTGGTGTTGAGCTTGTTTTTTGAGTGGTTTGTTTGTTTGTGTGTTTGTTTGTTTGTTCGCTTGTTGTTTATATATTTGTAGTTTGATTTTTGATTGATTCAATTTCCGCAGAACTTGAAGTTCTGCTGCATTTCCCTAATACACATGTCTACACACATGCGATCTGTATAAAGTTGAACGAAAACTGACTCTGATTGAATGCAGCATGAAAGTGCAACAGGCGATTTCCCTGCAACCCCCCCCCCCACCATAATTCCCGCATTTTCGTGTGCATTCCTTATCAGCGTTATCAATGAGTTGTGTAGTATTTGAGGGCGGGAGCGGGGCTGTATACCGTCTGTTCAATGCACATTTGGCCCACATTCCATACCACCTTTGTCTGAGGCTCCACAAAAAGATAAAAGATATAGGTGACGATACTTTTGTATACATACACAACAAAAGAAGGAAAGGAATGCGAGTCTTAGCCCCGTTAAGCGGCCTGCTAACATTGTAATTAATTACAAACATCGAATAATTACAATCAATGAAAGTAATTACAGTTTATAGTTTATTTTAGTTCGATAGCTCTTTTCGTACTTAACTATAATTAATATAATTTAATGTGCTTATATTTGTACTATGACTAATGAGTGTGAATGAAGAGCTCGAAATTTGAAAACCTCATTTCCAGCAGATAGATACGATCTTGGAGAGGAGGCATAATAAGTATTTGTTGGGCATTGCACTAATCACGATTGAAATATGACGTGGCACCACAGACAGAGTTGACTAGTGGAAGGGGGGGCAGGGCCCAAGAGGGATAGTCGCAGGCAGAGAATATCTAAAATCTAAAATACGTTAAGTAAAAAGTCATAAAACAAAATTGACACTTGAATTCAATTGGCCGTGTAAAAATAGCCAGCAACACTCCACGCTCCACGCTCCACGCTCCAAACAGCGAAAACTTGTTGTGCAGCAAGCAGACAGCAATAAATTGAACAGCAGCAGAAGTAAGTCAGAAAGAAACATATACATATTTCAATTATATGGGTCACTTTGAAAATAGTCGAGCTATTGAAAATGCTACGAAAACACAAATAAATAAACGAAAATTGCACTGAAATTCAAATACAAATCGAATACGAAAGTTTGAGAATGCCTGCCTCACAGTTTGATGGGCACCGCAGCAGCATGTAGCTGAAGAAGTTAAGGCAGAAGAAGAAATAATTCACATTCTGTTATTTTGGTGCTAGGCTGATTAAGGGCTCAAAAAGCAGAGGAGAAGAAGAAGCCGAGAAACAGAGAAATAGAAGAAACAGAATAAAGAGAAGAAGGAGAAGAAGGAGAAGAAAGAGAAGAAAGAGAAGAAGGAAAAGAAAGAGAAACAAGTGCTTCTATTGAATCAAAAATTGCGTAAAAGCTTTTTTTTAGAAGTTCAAGTCATTGAATTGAGTTCCTCAAGAACAGAAATCGACCACACGCACAATTAAAAAAATAATCAAAATGAGAGAAGCAACACAAAACTGAAATTCCATAATAGAAACACAAAAAATCGCATTTAGATGCGAGTTCAAACTTACACAAAAACCGAATTGCATTTTTTTTGATTTTTGCACAGGATTTAACAGCATTTCAATTGTAAAACTCAAAATAACAGTCTACATATTAATATTCAGGTGAGCAGCTACTCATGCTGATTAATAAAAATATATATTCACATATTATTTATTGTGTTTGGGATAAATACCGCTGTAAGTGGCACAGAAAATCATTTGCATAAATGAAAACTCAACACACTGTAAATGTAAGGAACGCGAGTGCCAGAGCGACGAGCTTTTGCTGTTAAACTTAACGGCGCGCGACGCTGTGCTGAAAAGCTGTGTAAGCTAACCAGTGCTTGCGCAACTATACGCCACGGCACTTAGCATGGAACACAACCCACGAAGAGCTTGCAAGTTTTTCAAGTTTAGCGTTTTGTTGCGTTCAAAACATTCAATTATTGAAAAAGACATTTTCTTATGATGAAAATGCAAAACGTCATGACTTAAATCAATTATCGAATTAAACCTTAAGTTTTGCTTTAAGTGTGGAACAAATTGTTTATGGTTTTGATTGACTTGCACTTGCAGAAAAGCTCAAATCTCGACGACAATGATAACACGTTCTTCGATCTGGAGGACCAGCCGGCCTTCGCGGACTCCGATAGCCTGGAAGCGTTTGCGCCTTTGATTGACGATTCCGTTGCCGAGGGCAACTGGTTCAACAAGGGCGTGCGGCGAGTGCGTCGCGAACTTACCCGATTCTTTGGCAATGGAAAGAGTAAGGGAATCGATGCCCCCAGGCACAAGCGCGCCAAGAAACCGAACCAGAAGAGGCACGTGGGCAAGCGCCAGAATGCGTTGCTCCATAAACGTGCCTCTGACTATTACGAGGGCGATGTCGGCTCCGGCAATGATGGCATAGAAACTTCAATCTGTAAGTAGTTCAACTCGAATTGAAAATGCAAATGCAAATGGAAATCGAAAAGGGAAACGGAAACAGAAACGTAATCGTAATCGTTATCTCATTTCATTACATTCACAGACCGCACTCAATTCATCGTTCATGAGCCCTATCAATATCAGTTCGATAACAAGCAAAGCGAACAGTTTCTCAATCTAACCGAGGATATACGAAACGGTCTCAGTAAATTCTTTCACGAGAGCTACCCCGACGATGATGATGATGTTTATATACGCAGCAATCTGCTGCATGTCAGGTAGGTCAATTATCAGCAGACAGACAAGCTTGCAACACATTGTAGCAAGTTGCAACCAGATGTAAAACTCGATTGGAAACTGCATTGCGTGTTTTCGTGTTTCGTGACACGTTCGTCTCTCAAACACGAAGTCAAGTTAAATAAATATTGATGCTCAGATTGCCAAATGCCAAACATTAATAATTGCCAATTATTTCAATATTTATCGAGTCGAAGGCTAGGTCAATAAGACTTAGTACTTATGTGAAAAATAATAATAAATTAAAATAACTTATACATTTAATTTTTTATATATTAAGACACGAGTCTTTGTCCACTTTCACAACGTTAATAAATTACTTATGGCAAATCAATGATTTTGAATTCAAATAACTTGAAACATGGCATCCAAATTTTAGCCTCAACATTTTTAAAGAATCGTTTCTGAATAATTCAATCTGATTGTGCATTTTTAGCATAAAAAAAACTATATAAATAATAAGAATGAAAATACGAAATGTGTCCATCTCTAGATGGGAGCCAATCCAATCCAACCCGATGCTAATTCACTTGCTCTCTTTTTACATTTTGTTGTTTTATATTGGCTGATCAGGCCCACAAGTGATCGGTACAAGGTTAGTGTGACTCTCAATGTGGAGATACCGACGAATGTTGTGGATTTCGAGGAGAAGCTGCGCTATCAGCTGCAGACCTACAACAAAATTGGCGATCAGAGCGCCTCCCCCGGCGATGGCTTCTATTTCAGCCTCGCGATGGGTAAGTTTCACACAAGTGAGATACAATTTAACAATTGAACCCGTTACCCGTTACCCGTTCCCCCACCCCCCCACACCAATTTGGATTTGGCTGCTTTGGGTGTTATACATTGAGTTAAACTAAAACATACTAAATATGTAATACTCGATGGTTGTTGCCACAAACTGTACAAAGTTATCTGCCTAAAAAGCTTCTCCAAGTAGCGCCCATCTGTCTCTGTAAATTATAACTACTCTTAGCTTTAGACAAAAAACGCACAAAACTCTACTTACATGCTACAAACACACACACACACACACACACATACACACACCTACACACACACCTACAGACACAGTCACACACGCAGATTACGATTCGACTGAGCCAGAGAATCAATGCAATTCGACAGACCATAAGTTTATGTGTAATAGCGGCAGTCCCTATATGATATTCTGTTCGGAAATTTGCGACGGCCATAATGATTGTGACGATGGGTCTGATGAGGAGCCGGAGCTGTGCGAAAATCGCAAGAATCCATCGATTATCTTCCCACCTGCCACCGGCTGCACCTCCTCCGATGATGATTTCGAATGCTATAGCGGCAGCACGTTGCACACTGACTGCTCGAACATCTGCAACGGGTACAACGATTGCGAAGATGGCTCCGATGAAAATCCCGAGGTCTGCCCCATTGTGGTGCCGAGTCCAACTGAAGTGGAGCAGTGCGTCGGGAATGTTGACAATTTTGTGTGCGACAACGGGCACTTGATACCCTGCCAAGATCGATGCAATAATCGAGATGATTGCGGCGATGGCTCCGATGAGAAGGCCCAATTCTGTGATCAGCCTTTTGTGGTGGGGGACACTGTGGAGGTTGTCTGCACCCTAGAGGGCGAGAATCAAGTGTGCAAGCGAAGAAGGACCGGTTTGTAAACCCACTCTCTTTCTCACTCCCTTGTCTCTCTCTCTCTCTCTCTCTCTGTCTCTGTCTCTCTGTGTCTGTCTGTCTTTGATGTGATTGGGGAATACTCGTCGTGCTGCGTGTTCCGGCTAAGCGACTCTAATAATACCAAGCCTATATATAAGGGATAAGCACATACACACACACACACTAACCCACACACACACACACACACACACATACACACACACACACGCACACACACACTAACACAGCTGTCGCTGTAACTATGCCTAACTCACTAATCCAAGTACAACGCAGCATATTCTGCCAAAATCAATTTTCATCCATTTTTTGAATTTTGATTCGATTTGCGAAAAAGGAAAAACTTTTCCATTTTTAAGTTTTGCACTAACTGAAACGGAAGATTGTTTGTTAAGCGGGGAAATGGAAAAGTTTTTCGTTAATTGGACTACGCCAGCATATATTTGTACATATACATATATCGTTCGAATGTAGTTCCAAATCAACATTGCAATTTTCATTCATCTCATCTTACTATTATGCCTTGGACGATAGATATAAATACTGTCTGATCAGCCTAGTTGGGACAACTTCACTTTTGACAGCTTTTAATTTTGATGATTGTTTTTATCGATTTTATCGATTTTAAAATCAATTCTACTATTCAAAATTAATCGCTGCAAATCGATAAACCTGTACATATATCGAAATATCATCAGAGCTGATGTGATACTGCTACTCAGACACACACTCTCTCTCTCCGCTCTCTCTCTCTCATGCTCAATTCTTTTCTCATTCGCTCACTCCTTGGACAGCATGTTGCTCTCTTTCGCTCAGTCTTCTCTCACTCTCATTTCCTCTCACCAGCAGAGGAGCATATCAACTGTGCATACATAGATTTCATGCATCTATCCATCTCTCTCTCTCTCTCTATCTACCTATCTACCTCTTTCACTCTTGCATTTCACAATATGTTGTATATGTTTTGTTTCCTCGCTCTCTTACTGCTCTCATTGTATTCCCAAACGAAACTGTCCAATTGTGTACTAAATGCTTGTGTTATATTTTTTATTTGAAATACTATAATTTATTTAACGTGCCTTCCATACACACACACATACACACACACACACACACACACACACACACTTACATGACATAGATACACGCGATGAGTCGCCTTATGACGAAGGCTCTGGATTCGAGTTATGCCGCGGAGATGCGACATTCAACTGTTACCGCAGTGCCACTAGTGTCTGCGACGAGATGAAGTGCGATGGCAATAAAGACTGTCCCAATGGCGAGGATGAGGAGGATTGCAACATCGGTAATGATCATCTCCAAAAGCAATCAAAAGAATCAGAATTCAATCGCCAACTTGTATTTCACATTTTGAGTTGAGAATCAGCAAACTAGTCAGAGCATCGACTAAATTTCGCTCAATCAATCAATTGCTAAATCATCAGCTATTTGAGATCATATATTAAGCATATATATATAATATATATATATAGATATAACTTACTATCATCATTCATCTGTTTTTTGTAAGCGTTTGTTTTAAGTCGGCTATTTTAAATTGATCTGTTTGTGTTTCTTTTTTCTTTGCATTTCTTTTGCGTTGCGCTTTTTGCCTAACTTAGTTTGCAATGAAAACCAATTCAAGTGCGACGGTCGCTGCATGCCGCTCTCCATGCGCTGCGATAGGATAGCGCAGTGTGTCGACGAGACAGACGAGGCTGGTTGCCGCGAAGAAGACGAGACCCAGCCCGAGCCTGAGCCGGAGCCTGAGCCGGGGCCTGAGCCCGAGCACGAGTCCGAGCCGGAGTCCAATCCTGAACCGGACCCCGGGCCAGAGCCAGAGAACGAGGATGAGGATGAGAACGAAACCGACAAGCCGGACGGGTACGATTCCTGGCAAGAGCAAGAGCAAGAGCAAGAGCGCCAGCGAGAGCTAGAGCGCCAGCGAGAGCAAGAACGCCAGCGAGAGCAAGAACGCCAGCGAGAGCATGAGCGAGAGCAAGAGCAAGATCGCGAACGAGAGCAAGAGCGCAGGCGAGAGCAAGCGCTACAGCGCAGGCGAGAGCAAGAGATAGAGCGCTGGCGAGAGCAAGAGCGAGAGCGGGAGCAAGAGCGAGAGCGGGAGCAAGAGCGAGAGCGGGAGCAAGAGCGAGAGCGGGAGCAAGAGCGGGAGCGAGAGCGGGAGCGAGAGCGGGAGCGGGAGCGAGAGCAAGAGCCCGAACAGCCGCAGGGTGAGTTAAGATTTCTAATTTTGATTTTGGTTTATTTCTTATTCGATTGATTCCTCATAATTGCCCCATAAAATTCGATTATTTTCTGATCTGAAGTAGTTTTCCTAAATTGCCTCAAGTTATCTTTTCATTAAATTCTCAATTTTATAGTTTTTAGCATTTGTTTTTTTTTTTTTTTGCATTTTTATTTTATTTAGCTTTATTTTGTTTTTAATTTTGGATTTGCGTGCGTGATGTAAGCGACGAGCGCTGCTCTCATTAGCGAAAAGGGGGCCACGTGCCATGTTTTTTTTTGTCTTCTTCAAATAATGCGGTGAATATCGAATATCGAAAAGTTGATGGTGCAACAAATTCAACAAATTACTGAACTGTGCTCCACTCACATATTCATTTCTGGTACGTGCCGCTTCGATGCCAAATATATCTCTGTAATAATCCTAATGGTATGTGCCGCAACAACTGTATTATATATAGTTAATATAGTTGTTGCCTGCATACATCTATATATACATATATGTTATATTATATTCTTTCAACCAGGAAGCTTATTGAAATACTAGAAATTTGTGGCACTGTGCTTAAATCGTTTGTAGATTTTAGCGCGTATTTCTTAGCTCTGTTTAGGCATTTGCTCACGTGTTTCACTTCCACTGTTCCGTTGGGAAAAAACTGTAATATGTATATATCTGTGTGGGAACAGTGGAAATGAAACAGGATGCTGGAATGAAACACACTGAAACAACAGCTGAATACCTAAGTGCAATCTGCCGCCTGCTGCCAGCAGTGTTTCATTTCCACTAGCTGTTCTCAGCTACACTCTTACCCGTTCCATTCCCATTGTGCCAGCGCTTAATAACTGAAATGAAATCGGCCTGCTTTGACCCTGACCCTTCTCGAAGCAATCGACGCTGAAATTGCCAAAGAAACGACAACAAAATATGCAAACCGATTCCAAAAAGTGAAATTACTATTGCTCCCCAAACGGGGCAACGGCAATGACTACGCCCACTCTGCCAGTTGCGTAATGAAACGACCCATGCAGCATGCAGCACCAGAATCAAAATCCAAATCATAACCACAGTGTGTGTTGCCTGACCCACACCACTCACGCCGCACACATGTGGATTACAATATCTATGAAATATGCCACAAATACGAGCACGCATCTGCCACAAAAAAAAAAAAAAAAAAAATGAACACACACAGATAAAAAACCAGCAGCATCGCAGGCAATGCAAAAAGATGTTTTATGTATGGTGATTTTTTTTTTTTTGGTTTTTTGGGTGGTTTGGGTGTTTTTGGCTAGCTGGCAACGTCGATTGTGGCGTCTGCAGCGGGGCTAGCAAACAAAAACAATTTGCAACAGATTAAAATTACCCCTAAGCGTATTATAAACTTAAATAATCCGCTGCATAGTCTACGCACAACAACAACCACCCTGCGAACCAACCAACACCCACCTCACCCCCCACCCACCCACCCTCCTGTGCCACCCGAAGCTGAAGTGAGCTTTTATTTAGACGGGCGTCGCCGCTTTTAGTGCGCGGGGGCGTGTTAAGTGCTGTCAACGAGATTAAATGCAATGTCAGAGGTCACAAAAAAGACGCACACACACACACACACACACACACACAAACACACAAACACACACACACAGCCCAAAGTTGTATCCTTGTAAATTTAATGAATTTTCGCCACTTGAGTTACTTTTGTTGCTGTTGTTGTCGTTGTCGTTGTTGTTGTTGTTGTGGTTCCACTTCCACTTTGGCTTTGGCGAGTGAAATTAAGTAAAAAGCGTAACTGGAACTCGGACTGCAACTTAACTTAAGCAGAACTATGTTGACTATGTTGTTAAGTGATTTGATTTACACACTGATTTCAACATGCTGCGCTCGAATAAAAACTCAATTTGGAATCGTGTTAGTGGGATCAGCTTTATAAATAAAAGATATAACGATATGAATAATAAATACAACACACTAATGGAAGCATAGGATAATACTCTCTAAATATTCTACTAAAGAAGTCAGCTAGCTAAACTAGACAGCGAGTAGATTGCGTCGCCTTAGCCAGAAGGGGGGGATGTAATAATCATAAATTTCTACTTGAATCAGTGTCGATGCGGGAGGAATGGGCTTGGAAGAGGATCACAATAGATCCAACTAGTTCATTATAATAATATGAATAATAATAGTTGAGACAAAAAATATGCAATTACAATTAATAATATAGGTAAAAACACCATCGACTAGACCTTCAGATCGATCATACTTTATTGAATACAAACAATTAAACTTAGGATTTGGAATACATATTTTTTTTAGATTCCTTAATATAGTTTTGTAGAAAAGTTTGTAATTTTTTGAAGGAGATCTGTGCTACTTCAGAATATGTGCACAATCGATATATGTATATGGCATATATTCCTTCCTTGCGGGTCACAATTTATTCGGGAAGATATTCTTTCTAAATCTATCAGAATTGTTGCCAATAAAGTGAATGAGTCCACGGCTGTGTCGGGTGTGGCACTAAGAGATGAGCTACCCAATGGGGACTATATCCTGGTTGCCATTGACACAACTGGTCGCCGTCAGTTGGCTGCGTACACCCCAACCGATCATTTTGAGCATATGAATCTGAATGTAGCTGCTCGCCAGCGTCATCAAGTTCGGGCTATTTCGATTGGATTTTTCCGCATGCTGAAGTCGAAGCAGACCTACAAGATAATTCAATCCAAATCGGAAGTCAAGGACTCTCTCAACTGGCTGGATCAGTTGAAATCAAAGAATCCCAATGCAGATGGCATTGTACTGCTGTATCATGAGCAGCGTTAATTCATTCCATATATGTATGTATGTTACTGCAATCTCTGGTTAAATATGTCATGCTCGAGAGATTCAGCAAGGCGTTGAAGTCATTTCTGGCCAAGTTCTCGATTGGCGACCCCAAGCACCACTCTCGAAACTCCTCTCCAAAGCCAAGGAGGAGATTGCCCTCAAGCCAGATACTAATTGCATCAGTAGCAGCAGCAACTTCGCTATGAAGAATCGACTCCACAGCGTTCGTGCCAGGCTCGCCTTCAATGTGGTCCTGCAAATGAGCAGCTTGATGGGAAGCAGCGTGCCCGATTCATCGGATGACTCGAGCCAGCTTTTTAATGCCCTCAAACCGTTCACCGAGGCCATTAGCTGCCATGTCCATGCGCTGTACACCCAGAATGTCCACTTGAAGCTACAGAATTCGTTCCGTCCGGTCTACTTGCTCTATTTCAAGACAACGCGTACGCGCTGTCAAGTTTCGCAGTTGTGCTCGCCGAGAACAGCTTCGATTAGACCACATTTAGGAACACTTGGACCGATTAGCGTAGCGAAGGACTGCTTGCCACACTCCAGGGCATTGGAAGCCTGAAGGCGGAAGATAAGAGTGAACTGCTGGTCGAGCTGCTCGACAGCTTCTTCGATCCCAACAAGATGACGATCAAGCCGATCGTCAAGCCGGGACACCATTCGTCGGCGCCACAGGCGCAACTCGCTATAAAAAACATTATGAGATCAATGGATCAATGTTACTTTTCTACAACTATACCATTCTATACCAACTTATAATATGCTATTGTTTATCATGCTGAAGTGTGTCTCACGTTGCGAAAATTGCCGGGGATCAGTTCAACCTTGATTTGACCTATTGAACAGATAATTTCATGTTTCCATTGCCACATTTATAGCTTGCTTTGATACCTTGAGCAAGTGAATCGAGGCGGCAGCCAAATGATTCACAAAACACTCAATTTTATTGCATCATTTTCATTGCACTGAATATAAATCACTTTGAAGTATCCATAAGGCTATATATATATATATATCTATTGGTGAAGTAAAAAGATTAGATAAAAATATAAACAAAAAATCAAATATCAAATACATATATATAAATTTGAATCCACACTTAAATCCCTCACAGCTCCAAAAGAAGTTATCGAAAATTCAACGCATTTCTAATTAAAAATATATATATACAAATATATATATGTATATATATGTGTATATAGGAATGATCATGTCCTGTTTTTTATTAATATATTATTTATAACGTAAAGTTCGACACTATTAAACAACGATTTATTCCCACGACGCACCGACAACTTTACCACTTTAGGTACTCGGCACTTTGACGACTTCTTATGACGATCTATATACACATATATATATACATACACATATATGTATATATATATACATGTCACTGCTAAGTGCCCGCATTGTTGAGTAAGATATTCGGCGCTGTTGAGGCTGTTAATTCCGCTATTCCAAAAGAGTTCTGGAATTGCAATCGAATTATTATTAGTATTTTTTTTTTGTTGTTGTGAAATTCGGAAATTTGGAACTGCTGTGGCAGTTGTTGTTGTCGTATTTATATATTTCGTTTGGTGTTTCAAAAGTGCAACATTTGGGGCAACTGCTGCTGCCGCTGCTGCTGCTGCTGCATTTGTGATTGTTGTTGCTGCTTTTGTTGTTGGTGTACTTGAACGCCGCTAAAATTTTAATTATTATGTAAGTACACACACACACACACACACACACTCACACACACACACAACAAACTACACCCACCACAAGCACACTCAGTTGTATTATGTTCTAGGTTCAAAAAGTTGCCCTTTATTTTGTGAGCGTGGAGAAGTGTTGGTGAGGGAGCGGTTGAATGGGGGGAGGGAGCTGAGCAGGCGTCTGCTTAATTAACAGCTATTTTTGTTTAGTTTTATTTCATTTGTTTGTTGCTTTCTGTTTGTTTGAGGCTGTGGTTGTTGCGGTTGCATTTTGCTCGACTCAATTGGTTGATTAAATATTTTGTTTATAATTGTTTGGCATCGATTCTGCACACTTGCACTTTTGGCACACACTCCTATTACCACCCTCACCCTCCCCCTCACCCTCACCCCCACCACCACACCCACCACGCTAACACTTTAGCCAGCAAGCGAATCTTTAGCCAGCAGCGAGAGTCAATTAGCAGCTTCGCTTGCTGCTCGGCGTTAAATGGCTGCCGATTTGTCTGCTGCACGGAGGCACACACAAACATACACACACACACACACTCACACACAGGCAAATAAAACACTTGCACTTCGGGGACCATATATGCAAATTGAATTTGCTGGCCAGCGCTTTTCTTTTCACACTTTGAGACAAAAACAAAAAGAGAGAACAAAAAGAGCGTGTAAAAATTAAGGCAACGAGTGCAACTAGACAACAACAACAACAACAACAACAATCAGCAGCAGCAGTAGCAGCAGCAGCTACAACTGTTGTTAAAAATCATAAAAATCATAACAGCAAACAATGTCAGCATTGCAAACCCACTAAAAAAAAGAAAACAGAAAACACCCCCTTGTCCACAACAGTAACAACAGTAACGCCCCTGCCCCCGCCACACCCACAACTCAGACACTGGGGAGTTATGCATGTCTGATAAGTTTTACGAATCATAATAAAATATTAAAATTGAAACATGTAAGAAGTGTTTCCATCTACGAATTGTGCTGAATATCAAATACACTCACCGTAAGCCATCAAATAAATAAATTTAAAATATATAATAATAATATAATATAATAAATATGTGTATAGAAATAAGTAAAGATACATTCATAAATGTATTCTTCTATGTATGAAATAATTAATTTTTTTTAGCATTTTCAATAACAACTTTGGAAAAACTTGGAATTTTGAGAGATTTTATAGCGCTAAACGATAAATGCATAAAAATCGATTTTTGGTTTTTGTTGTTTTACCCCTTTTATGAATTTCAAACAGTAAAAATCAATAAATTAATTAACTTAAAAGTTAATTTGTTCATAATTTGTAATTGAAAGCACGTTTCATATATTGTACTCAAATAATTGCGGGGTTATCGGGAGTTATACTCGTGTGATTTTCCAAAATTCATTTCGACCTTTATATATAGAGTATATTTGACATATATAACTAAATAACAATACTCACTCTGCAAGGGTATGCAAAGAAAGTTGAATGCTAAAAAACAAAGCGCGCAACTTCCGCTTGTGCTCTATTTTGGATGTCGCTGTTGCTGTTGCTGCGGCTGCTGCTGTCGCCGCCGCCTGTTGTTTCTATTAGTTGTGTTGGGTGTGTGTGTGTGTGTATGTGTGTGTGTGTGTGTGTTTCTGTGTCTTAAGCTGAAGCCTGTTGCCTCAAAGCTTAAACGGCGACTGGCGCAAGCGCAACACACAAGCAAGCAACATACTGCTGACGTGCAAGAGCAACAGCAGCCGTTGAATGTTAGCAACATGCTGCTGTTAGGCAAACCCTGTAAATGTTGCCAAGCCATGCAACCTGGTTGGCTGTGCCCATTGAAGCGTCGTTTCCAGCCCGAGCACCCAGCACAAGTTCGTGTGCGAGCCGACAGCACAGCCGAATGTATCGTGCGCCTTTATTCGTTAGCGTTATCGCTTCGGCTGCTGTGGTTGCTTCGGTTCATTTGAGTGTTCGTCGTCGCTGTCGTTGTTGCTCGTGTTTACGCCTCCTCCGACTGCTGCTGGGCTGCTCAGCTGCTTGGCGCTTGGGCTGCTTGGCGCGCTGTCCGAGTCGATGCCGGCGCTGCTTGCATCGCTGTCGCGTCAGTTCAAATTGAAGCGTTTGCGTGTGCGTTACGTTGTGCAGCGACTTGGTGACTTGCTGACTTGACTTGGTCGACTCGACTCCGTCTTCGACTTCGACTTCGACTTCGACTGGGACAGTGGCGCGTGTGCAAAACCACTCAGCGGACCAACTTTCAATTCAATTCTTTTGCAAGTTTTCTTTTAGCCAAAATTTCGAATAGAAAAACAGTTTATTTTTTTCTTGTTTTTTGAGTAAGTCAACTAAATTGTGTGCCAAAAACAAATTAAACAATATATATATATATAAAAAAAAAACCAAAAACTAAAACAACAAATTTTAAATTGTGCCAAATTTTTTGTTTTGCACTGTGTACAATTTGGAAAATATTGAACATACAGATTTGCAGCACAGCTCTTGGAGTGTTTCCTCGCATCCTCGATCGTTGTTTGTCCTCTTGTTCCACAAATTGAACAGGCTTCGAGTGCAGTGTCCAGTGTCTAGAAATTAGCAAGTTCTTTTGGAAAGATGTCGTTTTATTGTTCGTCATTTTGCAAGCTTGTAACGATCGAGCTTATTGCTTCAATTGTCCTGTTTAAAGTTTCTATCTTTACTGCTCCTTTTTTATTGCATATTCCTCAGGCCTCAGCCAAAATTTTAAGTGGAAATCTGATTATTTCAATTTTTGCCCCAAAAAAAGAAAGGATTTTCTTTCGAATTGGCAGTGAATCAAATAATTATATTTTAAAAATGCTTTGGTTTTTTTTGTGTGTTGTGAAAAAATAGCAGTTAACTGATCGTTTTTTAGACTTTCAGCCTATTCTATTAAAATTTCGCTCCGATATTTTGTGACTCTTTCAATATAATTACTAATATTCCTTTCTAACATTTTCTTCAAATTGTTGCAAGTACGAATCCACAGTGAGTTCAAATATAAGCTCAAAATTGTTAAGTGTTTCCAAAATATGTGGGCATTTAATGTTTTTTTTTTTTTGTGGGTTTGTTTTCTCAGTTTTAGTTTGAATGAAGTTTCTAAAAATCCGTTAATAGATCAGCCAAATTATCGGGTCTGTTTTTGGTTGTATTGAATCAGTCAATCAGATTATACATTTAATTTTATAATTTAATCTGGTTCCTGATGAGATGAGATGTGTGAGAGCACTGAAAATCAGAACAACAGTTTTCTGGCTGATTTTTTTCGTCTCAGCCCGATCTGTATTTTTGAAATATCAGGTTTTCAACCACATGCCGTTTGGAGAACTTTTTAAATCTGATGCATTACGTCTCAAAAGCAACGATTTTTGAGAATAAGCCACAATAATTTCAACTATTGCAGTAAGCAAAAATTGTGCAATTTTTCAATATCATAATTTTGCAAAAAAGCAAGAAGAAGCAAAAAGTGATTGCCTCAATCATGCATCATCTGATAAGCATCAATATTTATCCCATCTGTAAAGTTACACAGCAAAACTGCTATTCAACAGATCATTTGAAAACGTGTTTAAATAAAAATTGTCTCTAGTTGTAAAGAGGCCAAGACAATACTTTGGAAGAAAGCCATTTATCGAAAGAGCAAGCAAATGTTTCCAACATTTCTACACAAAAGTAGAGTTTTATCTCGAGCAAAAGCAGAAGAAAAGCCAAGTTATCATTGTTTGCTCAAATTGAGAGTTGACAGAAAGGTTAATGCTTTATATAGACTCATATCAGTGGTAACGTGTGGACCACGTCAACAGATCAGTTCGCTGTCCAACAGGATTATGTTAAAATAATAATTTAGCTATCTGTGAGATGATTATAAATTATGGCCATTGTTTGCTAGTCAGTTGGCTGATGTCATTTTTGTTGTATTTTTTTGCTGTTGCTGCTGCTGCTGCTGCTGCTGTTGCTGCAGTTGCTGCTGCTGCTGCTGCTGCTGCTGCTTGTGTTGTCGGCAAAAAATCTTAATCAAAGTGAGAGCCAAACAAATCGCTGAGCCAGCGAATAAATCGAACAAATCTGCCAGCGAACATTAAACGTTTGTGGCACTGATCACAGCTCCGTGTATCTTTGTGTATCCAAAAGATTCAACGTTGCGCGGCGCGATAGAAATAGCAACAAATACAACAACAACAGCAACAGCAACAACAATTAGTGTCGAAAGTTGTGCAGCCTGACAAATTGTCGATACAACAAAACCAAACAAAGAAGAAAAAAGAAAAAAGAAAAAAGAAAACACCTTCCAATGAAAACTGTTGCCCTTCGCAGCTTCTCAGCGTTGCTCAGCGCTCGCGTCGCGCTGCTCCGCTTTATTTGGGGGGTGACAAATCTTATAAATAACAGGCCCAAATATGGCAGAAGCGGCAAACAAAAACTATTTTCGTAGCTGATACAAACGCAAGTATTTCAATTCATCAAAAAGCAAACAACAAATTCAAAGAATTCCTCAAAAAAAAAAACAGCTGTAGGATGTGCTCTAACATTTTTCTTATTGTTGTTCTTTTCGTTTTTGCAACATTTGCATTTTGTGCAATTGGAGTGAAGAAAATGTTCAATTTGTGAATTTTATTTTTTTGTGTGTTTGTTCTCTTTCTTAATGTTTGGTTGTTTGTTGTTGAGGATCGTTTTGCAAAAGACAACGTTTGCAGTTTTGATTCTGTGATTTTCTCAGACAATGTCCAACATTCAATGGAATGCCAAATGCAAACAGCAGAAGACAACGACAACAGCAGCGTTTATTGGGTATTAGAATTAACGCAGCGCGGGAGTTGGTTGGAGCGAGGGGGAAGGGGAGCCGTGTTGCATAGAGTCGCTCAGTGGCACAGTGGCAAGATAGCTGCTCAAAGGCGCTTTGAGAAGTTGTTGCCAGAGAGTCGAGCGCCTGCGAATATTATGCATCATTAATTTTAATGACTTTTCACTCGCCAAATGTGAACTTAACTAAAATGCTTAGTCGACTTTTAATGATGGCATTTTAATATGCAAATTCCATCTACTTAGATATCAGACATACAGTACAGGCAGCAGCAGCATCATTAACAACTTGCCACACAACTTTGAAACGCGCCACTTTTCTTTTGTTTTCTTGTGTGTGTGAAAAGCGCATGCAATTGGGGAGGGGCAGTTGCAAGTGTTGCAAGTTGTTGCCTTTTTGAATAGCTGCAAATAAAGAGTTAAACACAGCTTACAAATTATTGCGTATCTTTTACACTTTTTAAGTGACACTCAAACAATCTCCGAATTGAATTCAGGGTTCAGCTTTCAAATTGCCACAAATTGCAGCGTGTCGAAGAGTTTTGTGAGATGAGAATCGAAATTATCTGAAATACACTGAAATATACATGTATGTATGTCGAATAAGACATGTGGCATCAATATCATTTTCAATATTTCAAAGTAATTGAAAAAAAACTATATTTAACACATTTCTCGAACCAAAGCATATAATATAGAAAATATGGAAAGCAAGAAAGAACCGACAAAAAAAAGAATATATATATAGCATCGTTGGAAATTGATATACTTTTCTAGTTGTTGATGATATATATATATAGAATTTATAGCCAAGTTCCGATCTTTTGTACTTGCATATTGCCAATAAAATTGCAAGTCAAGTATTAATGCCTCAATACAAACATGTGTAGAATCCGCTAATGCTGCAACGTTGCATGAAAATGAAATGCTTGATTGCTGCTCATTTCTATTAAAACTGCTCGTTAAATGTGCCCACATCCAAAACATTCAAAAAATATGTTCAGCTCCTGTTGCTTTTTGCTACTGCTGCTGTTGCTGCTGTTGCTGTTGCAGCTTCCATTGTGTTGCAATACGCCAATTATTATGCGTAGCATGTTGGCTAAACCAAAACTTGGCTGCCTCGATTGCCGCTGTTGTTGCCCACTTAATGCCGAGCCGCGCCAAGCTAAAAGCATTCCTTTAATGTTAACTTAATTGAAGCATAGCCAGCAACAACAACTAACGCAACAGCAGCAGCAACAGCAGCAGCAGCAACAGCAGCAACAGCAGCAGCAACTTTTTGTTGTATCTCATTTAATAATTTAAAAAACTATATATATATATATATATGTATATATATATGAAAACATATGTGTATATGCAGGCATTGTGCCAAACGCCGCATAAACTACAAAGCTTTTACGCGTATCTCGGAGATACGGATACCGCAGCCAGGCTAGCAACAACTACAGCAGCGGCTGCCACAAAACCTTTCACGCCAAAGCGTTCAAAGCATTCAATATTCAAGCATTGAAGTATTCGCGCATTCGAACATTCAACATTCGACATTATTTCGCACTCATAAAAGCGCAGATGGTCAAATCACCCCTCCCCTCGCCACTCCACGCCCCTGGCCGAGCAGCGAGCACACATGACCAAAGGTGGTGAGAGCAGCGGAGGGTGGGGTGGGCGGTTGGCGGTTGGCTTTAGGGTGTTCAAGTTCAAGTTCATTACAGCACCACATGAAATCGGAATTTTTTCGCTTTTCTTCATTTTTTTTTTTCATTTTTTTTTTATTTTTGTATTTGCTGTATAATATTCGCGCAATTTGTTGTAATTTATGCGCGAAATTTTATGCAATATTTGCACAATTTGCCGTAGCGTAGAAATGAGCGAGACAACAAGCACTCAGCGAGAGAGAGAGAGAGAGAGAGAGAGACAGCTAACGAGTTAGAAGCGTTTTGTGAACTGGGCAAACATTTTCGCAACTTTTGACATTTTTCCATTTTCCACTTCTTTGTTCAGTTGTTTTTTTTTTTGCAAGAAGTTGTCCTATGAGTAACTGAAATGTTGAATTTTACAATGTTTTAAGAAATGAAAATTTGTTAAAAAGAAAATCAGTTTTTCCAGCTGCAAATAGTTGATTAAATTTTAACTTCTAAACAAAGATTTTCTTAGTCAAATAATGATCACTAAGCAGATCAATTCGAGTTGCCAGAGTTACCACAGGCTGTAAATAATCAAGAAAAAAAGAAGAAGAAGAAGAAGAAATAGTAGAGTATCCTCCCTGATAATTTGCTGATATTTCTATTTTCAATTGACATTTGATTTGAGGCATTGCACTAATCGAAATTGATTAGAAAACTCATTCAGTAGATGCGGCTACCATTTTGTAGCAGCCAAGATTGCCGTTTGAGGTTAGACGCTTTTCTTGGCCCCTCCCCGGTCCTGCCCGCCCCACTCCACACACTAGAAGCGAATGAAAAGAGCAGCAGAGAATAGAATGGAATTTGAAATTTTGATGCCGAGTGTCGACAACAATTGAACAATTGAATGCTGATGAGGCGCGCGCAGCCTGCTAAAAGCTAGCCGTGAATTTTCCTTCAATTTTCCGCAAGATTTTCCCATCGTATTTCGTTTTTCTTTTTTATTTGTTGCTGCTGCTGTTGTTGTTGTTGTTGGGCATATGAAAATATTGCGTTATTTAAAATTAAGCAACATTTAATATGCTCCAGTTGCGGCGCCCCCCTTTCTTTGACTCAGTGTGTGTCCTGTGCCGCTTGTTCTCAGCACTTTTCTGTTTGGCTTTTCATTTTTCGCCTTTTTTTTTGCTGTACAGTTTTTCACTTTTACACCCGCATAGACAAAGGCGGAAGTGTCACCCCAGTGCGGGGTGGGGTGGGGTGGGGCGGGGCAGCCTCTTCATTGCTTTCATTTGTAACGGAAATGCTTGTGAAAGTATCCCTTTGTGTGAGTGTGTGTCCTGCTTTGGCTGCCACAACTGCGGGCTGCTGGGCGTTTGGATATTTGGTGTTAATGCGTTGACTTTGCCCCGGAAACATCTCCACTGTCCGGTGTCGTCGCCCCGTCACCCGCTGTGAACTTTATGCGCTGCCAACGGTTTGGGGCACAGTAGTTTTGTTGTGGGTTGTATTGCCAGCATTTGTTTAATATTTGTATTTGCCACTCCAAGAGCTGTCGCTGTCGCTGCTGCTGCGGCTGCTGCTGCTGCTGCTGCTGCTCCTGCTGCTAAATAGGCTGCAATCTTTTGCAGTTGCGGCTTCAGATCAGGAAGAGCGAGTGAGAAATCAGTGAGAAGCAAGGCAATCCAAAAACCAAGAGCAGGCAAAAACAAACGCAAAAGTTTAAGGCCATGGCTAGGCTAATGCAGCCCCTGGCAGCCACGTGGCTGCTTTGGGCGCTGCTCGGCGTGGCACTTGGCGTCGCCGAGGGGCATGGCTGGAGCAACTGGAATCCAATTGGTAAGTTTGTTATGCTTGGCAAGCTGATCGCGTTTTGCATTTGCGATGCGATGCAACAATAATAATCAATACAATAAGAACACACACACGCACACACACACACATACACACACACACATACACATACATTTAAGGCACATACACACATCGATTGTGGTTAATTAATTTCAATCAGTGAATGGCATCAGCATCCAATTGCCGCTCAATTGCACGAGATGCGTTGCGTTGCGATGCGATGCGACAGAAGATGCAGCAGCAACAACAACAAAAGAGAAGAGTTGCCCCGAGCAGCTGCACAGATTGGCGCCCGCAACAGGAGGAGTCGCTAACACACACACACACTCGCACACACACACACACACACACACGACAATGAAATAGTTGATGGCATATTCGTTCACGCTATCTTCCGTCTCAATCGCCGTTGTGCTCAAATCTAGGCTAATTGTTTGTCGCTTTTGTAATAATTATGCCAGCGACCAATTAATTTGCACAAACATCTTAATTTATAAATAAGAGAAGCAAACACACACACACACACACACACACACGCACACACACACACACATATGTAGTGAAGAGCACTCAAACACTGCGAGTGCCACACTTGAAACTGGGCTTTCGTTTGGATTATGAATTTAAGCTGAATTCTTTTTTTTTGATTCGCATTTCATTCAACTGCTGCTTTTGCACTTGACTTTGTGAATACATCGAATGTTGCACAAGTGCACAATGCATTGAAATTCCACAAGTGCGAATCATCAGTGAAATTCCTATACACAAATTTCGATGTATTTCAAGGCAGCAAAGAAAAATAGCAAAAATTCGCTTAATGCCAAATATTTAACTGATTATATTTAATGGCTGATATCCAGTAACAACATTTCTTTGATTATTGCAAAAGATATATACCACTGAGACTGAGATGTTTGTTTAGCAATTAGCTGATATATACATATATATATATATATATATATAAAAGAATTGAAAGAATTACAGATAATACGGCAACTGAAGTGCAAACACTGGCATAGAATTCTAGTGTATTATCTAATGTGGCTACACATACAGATATATATCTAGATATATATATATATATCCGCATATTAATGCAGCTGTGTACATAGCTGAGTGACTTTGTGACATGCTAATATTTCCTGATTGTAAATCTATTGTTTTAGCACAGAACTCAAGGGTATTTCATTGGTCACAGGTTTATCTGTTGCTTATTGTCGTCCTATGCACTTCTCACTTTCTAGGCCTTTGGTCACGGTCAGCGCTGGCCTCTTAATGAATGGCAGAGAAAGAGTAGAAGAGAGATAGCGAGACAGAGAGAGAGAGAGAGAGAGAGCGAAACGAGGGAATAGTTTATGCTAGCTAAACAGATTTGGTCATTTGATACACAGGAAAGACAATGTAAGAATACAAAGGTACATAGAAATTAGAAACTGTAAACTGCAATGTGTGTGTGTGTGTGTGTGTGTGTGTGTGTGTGTGTGTGTGAGTGCTAGTGTGTCTGTTTGTAGTTAGATTTATTTGCACCAGTGTTATCCTTGACTTCATTAAACGGCATGTGTGTCTGTATCCGCAGCTATGTGCATATGTATCTAGATACAAATGTAGCTATCTGAGTCTGAGTCTGTGTGTGTGTGCTGCTGTTGATGCTGTTGATGCTGTTGATGCTGCAGCTGCAGCTACGTAACTTTATCTATGACGAATGCATCAGCAGCATCAACAGACGCAAATTAAATAAATATAAGACCCGACCAATGCTGAAGATAACAATATCTTTTTTGCTTGACTTTTTTCCTCTTTTTTTTGTTGTTTTTTGTTGTTGCTTGTCTCTTTTCGCACACGTTGTTATTAAACTGTTGAAAAAAAAGGTTATCTTTTGTCGTTCTTAAAATACGTTCATCTCGGTCACATGACGAACTGAAAGTTGTGCAATTTAAATAGAACACAATTGAAATATGTTTTGTGGAATGCAAAATAATTCCCGATATATATTTTGATTGTTTTTGAATATTACAAAAATAGGCAACTACTTGCAATTGCTTAAGTAACACACTTAAATTGGTTTCATGACTGCGAAAACAAACTAAATACTTGACTTATGCGGAAAGTGCTGTTTATTAGCTCAAAATGATGATTAAGCTTCGTTCAGCTAAGAAAATGCTGCAACATTTCGTATCTGATGCCTCAATAGCTCGAGTCAAGTTTTGCCTGACTTATGGCAGGGAATTCGGTCGTCAAGCAATTTGAGTGTCTGCTGTTTAGTGCTTATTATTTTAATATAATATTTGCTTAGTTTTTTTTGTTTTTTACACTTAAAGTCGTTAATTTATGAGGCCTTAGCACGTGTGTCGTCTTCGACTTGGGCATTTTCGCTCTGGTTTCTGGTCTGCGCATCTCGAATGACTTCGTCATTTATTTTTCTTATTTTTTGTAATACGGCCGCTAGAAATTCGCTTACTTTGTTGTTGTTGTTGTTGTTGTTGTTTGGGTTGCCTGTCAAATGTTTATTTTTAGTACAATGCAAAGCCAAACGCCCACACACACACACACAGAGACACAGACACAGTCACAGTCACAGTCACAGGCACAGGCACTGGGCACGTATGCAATTCAAAAGCTGCTGCACAAAAGCTTCAACTTGCGATTATTTGCTGTTGTTGTTGTTGTTGTTGTTCTTCTTCTTCTTCTTCTTATTTTTTTCTGGTTGCCTGCGTCAAGCGCTTCCTGAAGAAACCCACAAAAAGCAGCGATTGAAGAAGCAGCAAACAAAAGCTGAAAAAGTAGAAAAAGCAACAGCATTAAATGAAATGAGCACCGAAATGAGATCTGCTATATAAATAAATGATGTGACTGCTACTGTGTGTGTGTGTGTGTGCGAGTGTGTGAGTGTGTGTTTGTCTAGCTGCATGCTCATGCGCTGATGTAAGCGTGCTTCAAGTGTGTGTGTGTGTGTGCGGGAGCACAATTAAAAGTGTGCAATACTGTTAAGTGCATTGCTATGCGTGTGTGTGTGTGTGTGTGTGCGTGTGTGTTACTGTGTGTGTAACAACGGTGACTGCCACAAACACAGTTAACAACAGCTTCTTGTGCGCATTGTTGCTGCTGCTGTGTGTGTTGTGTGTTGTGTGTTTTGACAACAAACTCCACATTTCATGGCCAGCTCCAGAAGGAGACGGAGATTTCTGCTGCTGCTGCTGCTGCTACTGCTGCTGCTGCTTCTTATTTGTTTGTTTGTGCATTCTTCAAATTGTGGCAGCAAATTAAATTGCAGCGCTGAAAAACTCTTTGACTTTAACTGCCCAGCGGCGCAGCACAGTTACTAACGCTGTAACAAAATACGCTCTCAAAAAAAAAAGGGAAAAAAAAAATAGTCTAGAACTGTAGTTTAAGCTTTAGCTTTAGCTGTATCTTTGGCTGTAGCTGTAGCTGTAGCTGTATCTTTAGCTGTAGCTGTAGCTGTAGCTGTAGCTGTAGCTGTAGCTTTAGCTTTAGCTGTATCTTTAGCTGTAGCTGTAGCTGTAGCTGTAGCTGTAGCTGTATCTATATCTGTATCTGTATCTGTCGTGACGGGCCTCGTGTGTAATTTGATGCTTATGCCATTAACAAAAATGTCAAAATGCCATTGGGCATGCAGCCACGCCCACAGTCGCTACACCCCCCTGCCAGCGCCTCAAAAGGGGGCACCATGTCGTGGCACGTAATTTGCTTGCTGAGACGCGTGCGAATTGTTAACAAAAAAAAAAAAAAAAAAAAATAGAAGAAAAAAAAAGTCTAATAAAATAACTGAAAACTGAAACAGCACAAAGAACGCCGAGGCGAAAGAGAGCTGCTGCTGATAAGAAAGTTTTCTATATCGTAGATATATATATATACATATATATATATGTATGTATTTGCTTCTTCTTATTTGCAATGAGATTTGATTTTTGTGTGTGATTTTGTGCGAAATGTGTTAGAAATGTAGAAGTGTTGCTGGCAGCAGCAAAGTCTGCGCAACTTTTTTGCAATTCCCGTGTTAGCCCTGCTATCCGTGTTTATTTTTCCATTTTGAGCATTTCTTGAACGAGACAGGCTCATACAATGCGGCATAATGTTTAGCTGATTAAATACGTGACTTCATTCTATTGTTGACAAGTTCATTTTGTTGCAGTTGGCTGGCTGGCGCAACTTAAAGCTGCAGTCCATAAATAAATCAGTCGAAGCGGGATGCAAATTTATGAGCTATACACTTAAAGTAACAGCATTTGCAACCAGATACAGCCAACAATAAGCAATAAGCAACAAGCTGCACGCTGCAAGCTACAAGCTACAAGATACTTTACTTTAGCTGTCATATTTTGCATGCAAATTTATGCAGCTGTCTTTGGCGTTTGACACGCGAATTGCTTAACTGGGCGCTGGCCAAATAGAATCGATAAATCGCTCAGCAATCGATTACCGATTAACGGCGCACGACTTAACCTTGAGTCCAAACATGGCCATGACAATGCTGCACAGCCCCAAAAGCCCCTCCTCTTACCTCTTACCAACACATAAAACTTCAGCTCAATTGCACTTCAGCACTTTTTTGGATAATATTCAGCTGTATTTTGACAGGGAAACACTTCGAACTTCTTCCAAGTGTTTTGTTAATACGCGCAATTAATTGCTTAGCAACAAATGTACACGTGTATCTGCAGCACTTCAACTTGCAATTGAGCATTGCGTCGCATACCCTGTAAATTGTCAAAGCAGCACACACAACTTACTCAAAACGTAAGTGAAAACAGTGTTTACAAATTTCAATTCGCAGCTCAAATGCTGATTACTCATTTTTATTTATTTAAAAGTTCACATTTTTTATGATTTTGAAAAAAAAGTTAATGAAATAAATAAAACAAAAATAAAAGTAATTAAATTCAAAATTAATAATAAAGAAAAACAATAATCAAACAAAATAAAGTAGTTAATCCGAAATAAATAAATTAAATAAAAGTTATACTAAAACTGAACAAGAAAAAAATGAAATAAAGAATTTAAATAAATAAATGTATTATTAAAAATAAAAAAAAACAATCATACAATTTAAGGAAAGTAAAACAATTAAGTGAGAAAAATTGAAATTTTTGAAAAAAACTGAAAATAAAGTAACTGCCTGGTAGTCTAGTAAGCGCATGTTGGTGAGTTCGATTGCAATTGCAGGGTATTTTTGAGTCGTGCATTTGTGCGCACCAATTGCATTTCCAGCTTTTCTTGTCTTATGCAAATCGAGGCACAGCAGCGACAGCAAACAGCAAACAGCGACAACAATGTTGACTCGGCTGACTGACTGACTGACTGGCTGACTAACTGACTGACTGACTGGCTGACTGACTGACTGACTGACTGACTGACTGACTGACTGACTGACTGACTGACTGACTGACTGAGTGAGTGAGTGAGTGAGTGACTTGCATGACAAATGACAAGCTCAGCGAGAAGAATGAATTTACGAGCGCAGTGCAGATATCGCATAAAGTATCTTACAGTTACACAGATATACAGATACGACGCCGCTGGAGCTAAGCATGTTGCATGTTACAATAAATTGTTAGCGCTGCGGCTGCGGCGCGTTTGCATTTTTCTTGCAACGCAATCGAAAATATTCGCATAAACAGTCCAAACGATTCACGGGCCACTCGAAAAGCACTCAATGCTCAATGCTCAATGCTCAATGATGATGGCGATGATGATGACGATGATGATGGGCTGCGCTCGCTAAATGGGCGTGACCGATCTCTTACACATATGCTTTATTATAAATTTGATTTGAGGTTCCAAATTCTTGAGTTTCTCTCAAGCACAAATACGTTTTTTAATTTTCAAATAATTTGCACACTTTCAGTTTTACTTTAATCTTCTTCTTTTTACCAATTTGAATATTTGGAGCTTCTTTGAAAATTATTACTAAATGATATCGATCGACATCGATATCGATAGCTTTGTTGATTACTTTTGCAAGGTGATTGTCGGATCTATGATCCAGGATGAGCTGTGCTGTGAGTTAGTGAATCACTTGAATGGCTGCATAAATTAGTGAGTAGATTTTGGTTCGCTTGCCAAAGTGTTGATAGTTGTTAGCTGGCACACACCTGGCCATTAAGCGGCAATTTGCAAAATTACAGGGTATTTACTGAGTCGACAAAAAGCATAAAACGCTGCGCCTTTTTGGTAACGAGTTTACTGGGTTACTTCGATGCTTCGATGCGATCCATGCACGAGTTGACTTGATATCAGCGCTGTTGCCAACGCCTCCACCACCCTCTCACTCTCTCTCTCACTCTCTCTCTCTCTCTCTCTCTCTCTCTGCATCTCTGGGCTGGCAATTGCTAAATTACGCCAAGAATTTTAATCGAGCGTCAACGATAAATGACAGCGACGTCGACGCAGCTGCGCAGAGATCGCTTAAGATGCACAGTTGATATGCACCGCGGCTGGAGAGGATGTGGGATGGGGTGGGGTTTAGATGGTGGCAGGGGGGTGGGGGGGGGGGTTGTGTAAAACGGGACTGGCACGAGCAAACGTCTCATATGACAAACGAACACAGTTTGCGCCGCCTCGCAAATTGCAATTTGTAATTGCAATTTCAATTGCTGGGCGCTTGACATCATCGCCTGATGCAGTGCGGCAGCTGCTTGATGCAAATTACCGATGCCTGATGTAGCAGCAGCACCAGCATTAGCATCATAAGTTGCGCGTGCCAATGCAAATGCCATTCCCATTACACACACACACACACACACACCACACCACACCACACACCACACACTCGCTCAGCTCTCAATCGCAATCCGCATCCAAATCCAAATGCCATCTCCCATCAAAACCACAAAAGTGCCGCGCCGCTTAGCTATAAAATCTGAAATCTGAATGAGTTTCATACAAAATCGTTTGCCCGCACAGTGGGCGGGGGGTGAGGGTGTGGCACATTAATATGCAGCTATGAATGCATTCGGACAGTGGACAGTGGCATATGAGTGTCATGAGTTGCAGTTGCAAAATTAACTCGATGTGTTTTCTCTTTTTATATCGTGAACCCAATGAATATGGGTAAAAAGGAGGCATCTCCGTTCCCATACATATATATGTATATTCTGGATTAGTCGATGTCCGTCCGATGTCTGTCTGTGTGTAATTGTGTTATACATATACATATATATTTATTTGTTTCAGGGTCTTCTTACTTGTTTTTCTGATTATGGATAATTAATGCATCCGACAACATTTGGTTCGCTCTGATTGCACTTTGAATACTAATTCACTATTCATCAATAGGTGTAATATGAGTGTTATGGGATTCAAATCAGCATATGCCAGCATATGTCAGCAACATCGCTAATTCAATACATTCAATTCAATGCATTCATTTGCATTCCTAATTGCTTGCAACTAAATTAACTTGTATTATTATCAATACCAAGAATTCAATTATTGATATCTATACAAAAATATGTCGAATATATTCAACTGATGTGACTGATTCACACTGATTCGGGCAGGGTCTGAGTAATGAGACCATGGAGGACATCAGTACACCAATCAAGCGTCACGCTGCGCATGAAAAGCGTGAGCATAATAATAATAACGATAATATATGTAAAAAGAAGGCAATGAATAAGCAGCTCAATAAGCGTAGTCGGGCATGCTGGCTTCCTACATACCCTGTAGTCATTTAGAAACCAACAAAACTACTTGTCTTGAATAATTTTGTTATCAAATGAATAAGCAGTCAACTGTTGAGCTCCGTAAAAGAATGTTGGATTCAGTTCAAATCTATATAAATTCTAAATATATATATATATATAAAACACGACTTGATCAGTTTGAAGAGTATTTATTGTCGGCTTCATAAAATAAACATTAAGCTATTCAGAGACTTCAAAGAATGTGCGGTTTTTTTAAATTTAGAAGCTAACTTTTTAATCATTTTTTGCCTGATTCAGTTTATTGTTTGATTAGGAATATATATATAGCTATATATATATATATATATATATATAGCCTTGAAGTCTTTGTCGTGCATTACTCGGCACATTGACCCAATTGCAGCCACATTTGTGGGGCACCGGAAAACTGATAGTGCTATTCATAGAAATATTCATATTCATATTTCGTGGCAAATTATAACAAATAGTCTAAGACGAATCGAATCAGCTGAGATAATGAGTAATGCAATGAGTGCGATGCACGTTTGATGGACATGGGGGGAGTTGAAGTGGGGGTATTCATTGTTTCACTTTGTTTGTCGATAAGATCAGAGCATCATTTGTGGCCTGTGAATATTTGCGAATACAGTGAATAGCAGTCAAAGTAGTCAGAGTTGTCAGAGTTGTGTCATTGTCATGACGACATTTAAAGCCACATTTACTGAGATCACGATATTTGCGACAGTTAGGGAGAGAGAGTGAGAGAGCGGGAGAGAGAGCGGGAGAGGGAGAGGCAGTCACTCATCAGAAAGAATTCATGAATATTGCATCACAGCTGACATATGTATGTATGAATATGAATGAATCATTTGCGCTGCCTGCTGTTGCTGCATTTGAATATTAGCTGTGCATTGCTAGGCAAGGCAGGGTTGCTGGTTGGTGGTTGAAGGGCTGAGGGGCGGAGCTGAGGTGGTGCTTTCAGATGATATGTGAGTCAATTCGTAGGACAGACAGTTGGCAATAGAAAATTTACGTTCAATGGAGACTCTCAAATATTTGACCACAAATTGTTATTATGATTGTTGCTGTTGTTGTTGCTGCTATTGTTGCTGTTGCTGTTGCTGCTGTTGCTGTTGCTATTGTTGCTGTTGCTGTTGCCGTTGCGTGCTGCGCGCGTCATTCGCGATGATTAATGACAATTTTTCGGACATAGCCGTGTCCATGTCCGTGTGATTCTGATTGCCCATCACTCCCCCTCTCTCTCTCTCTCTCTCTTCCTATATATATATGTCTCTTTCTCTCTCACTCACTTTGCGTGCTGTGTGCTGTTGCTATCTCTTTGGACGGCTCTGTGACCGATAACATTTAATTGCATAGCGATATATCAGAAGATAGCGCAACACATGATGAGCTCGGCTTGGTTGGGTGATGAAATTAAATAAAATACATAAAGAAGAGCAAACATGACTATAATTATGCAGCACATATATATTATATATGCCTATCTACTTATGTATATATATATGTATATACATATGTATATAGTATATATTATTAGCAAAATCCGTTGGCTCCAAAATAATCTGCTCAGCCAGTGGCAGAATAAGAAAATGTGTTGCATTATGATTAACAAACAAAATGTGGCATGTAAGATTTTCAGGTATCCTTCATAGATCTTAAGTTACCACAACTTTACTTGACTTTATCACATACTGTTGAAGGGCTGCTCGCAAAGAGTGTTTTTTGCTGAACATTCTGAGGATATGCTCAATTATTAATTAATAAAACCCAATGGAAAACACTTGCCCAATTCGGTGGCAAGCTTCTAAATTGACACAATATTTTCATTGTTTACTTTAAACGCTCACATAATATCGAAAAATAAATTCCAGAATATGCATATATGAAATTACGCATACGCCGCCTTAGCCCGAACAGAGGGACAGACGGGGAAACTGACAGACATTCGAAAAGTCACACAGATTGTGGATGGCTGGCATTGCTGCGGCGCTGACATTTGGCCAATTTCAAGGCATGGGGCATTAATTGTTGTTGCTGTTGTTGTTTTACTGTAGTTTGTGGTTGGTTGTTGTTGTTGCAGCGGGGGGCGGGTGGGGGGCGAAACCGCAAAAAAGTATTTAAGAAAGTTGGCGAACAACTTGGGCTGCCTGGTTTTGGTGCCAGGCACACGCTGACACTTTTACTTAGTCAAGGGTGATGGCGGAGGGAAGGGGCTGGTAAGGGTGGCGGGGGGGGTGGTAGGTGTAAGTAAGCGACGACAAGCCCAACAACCGCAACAACCGCGAGAACAACAAAATGCGATTGCATTTTTTTGATTTTTTATTTAGTTTTTTTTTTGTTTTTTGTTTTTCTTTTTTTGGTTTGTGGGCAGCATCGAGCTGCAAATGGCAATTATTGTTTTGCAACTGGACTCTGTTGTCAATGGACTGCAGCAGTGTTGTTGCAGACACTGTTGTGCCACTTGGCCACCTGTAAGGCAGCAGGCGGGGGGCAGTGGCAGTGGCAGTGGCAGGGGCAGAGGTGGAGAGAGTTGTGAGAGTTGGGGATAACCGCAACCTGGGCACAATGATAAATTTATTTAATTTGCCATAAATTGCTCAAGTAACTAAGACGACGCACGCAATGTCGTGGCAGCAACAGCAACAGCCCAAACCACAACGTGCAACCCCCGATGCCAGCCCCCATCCCTAGCGTTACCTTTTAGCTGGGCAAAAGTTGTCTCTCTGTGTGTGTGTGTGTGTGTTTTTTTTTTTTGTGTTGTATGCAAAACAAGGCACAAAAATTAACGTTTGTCACATTGCGCAGGGAATGCGACAAATCAGTGGCAACTTGGCAACTTTCATTGGGTGGGCTTTGGCAAGGGGTGCGGATTGCAGGGGACATGCTCAATGGCAGGCAGACAATATGTCTTCACACACACACACACACACACACAGACACATGCGAGCGTCAAACAATTTCATCGATTTTGTGGTGGCATAAGACACAAAAACCCAACAGGATTTTAATGCCCAAAGCAAACGAGCATGCGCGACTGCTAGATACGCTGTAACAACTCTAATTAAATATTGGAAAATAACTTGCAACTTAACAACTATAAAAATCAGAAAAAAATCGCTACGAATTTTCAAAAAAACGCCAATAAAAATAGAACGTTTTTTTTTCTGTTTTTAGAAATAATTTCCAAATATGAGAATCGCTTGAATATTGGTAAAGCTTGCCCCAAATCAAGGCTTTTTTAAGTTCTAAGAAATATTTTCTATTATTCTCAAATGTATTTCTAAAAAGTGACAGCGATACCACAAGGAATACCATCTGATAACAGGTGACACAGAACAGGGTATGTGTAGCCAAGAAATACCGATCCTTGAAGGAGGATCATAGAAATCGAACCTCAAAGTTTTCCATTACAATTTTGGAGGCTGAAAAAACATGCCAAAAATTATACATATTTTTTTTTTATAATATAAATATTTTTTCTGAATTCAACGCTTTTTTTTTTTTTGTGAGTGCAGCAGCCGTTCCCGTTCATAATGCTCGGCAGTAAGCGATTGGCGAGCACAGGGCATACACTGACTTTTGGAGTTGTGGAATTTGGCCAACAAGTTGGCAGTTGGCTGTTGGCTGGCGGCTGTCGGCTGTTGTTGCCACTGATATCGACTATGAAGCGCAGGCTTACAAGTATTTATGCAATGTTTACATTGTGTGTTAATGCCTGTGCCCCGTGCTAGTCATTCTATCTGCTCACGCCCCCCCGCTTCGGCAAACAGAGGCACATGCAAAGGGGCACTTAAAACTGCAGACGCCACATAATTGTCGCCAATGCAGCTGCAACACAGCTGAACTGACAACTGTCGCTGCTACTGCTGCTGCCGTTGCTTTTTCTTCTGCTGCTTTTTGACACGGTTACCCCGCACTCCTCTCTCTCACTCTCTCTCACTCTCTCTCTCTCTCTCTCTCTCACTCTTTGTGGCGGTGTGTGTGTCAGGGCGCATCCAGTCGGTTGCAACCAGGCCAAACTTTGGGCTCGAAATGCCCGACGGCTAATGACTCATTAAATAACGCGTTTGCGGCCGCGGCGGCAGTGCTGGCGACGTTGCAACCATGCCCACAAGGTGGCAGGGTCTTCTGCCACGCCCCCACAGCACCCGCTCCCTACTGCCTGGCCGTGTGTGCATATTCATGAGCTAAGCGACGTGAGCAGCAGCTTCGTGTTAAGCTGCCATTTTGACGTCGTCGTCGTCGTCGACGTCCTCGTCCTGCCACTGTTTACACACAAAAACAAAAAGTACGGCGAACAGAACGAGAGGAAGAGAGGAAGTGGGAGAGAGAGAGTGCACTTGAATGACAATGAGTGTGTGTATATGAGTATGATTATGAATATGAATTCGACAATCAATCAAGCGAGCGTCAGTCGAACGCAACTTGAAATTCGTTTGGTTAAACCATACGACAAACGACAGGAGACAGACAACAGACAACAAACGACAAAACGACAAAACGACAGACGGACAAGCTGACAGAGGCACTGTGAACCGACACGACAGCCACTTGACATGAATTTTGTGGCAAGTAGCTGGCTTGCAGGCAGCCGGCGTTGCAAAACTAAGAAATTAACTCGTTTACTTAATGTGCGTTTCAATTTAATGCACAATTCACGCATGCAATCGCTAATTCGCATTTGTATTCAATCGAAATGCGCAACAAATATAAACAAATAAATTAAACAAGTCGAGCGAGAGAGAGAGAGAGAGAGAGACAGCGAGAGAGAGAGAGAGCGCAGTCGACTAGCAGAGATTCTTCCTTATCCCATCCTCATCTGTATTTTACTTTAATATATCAATTGGAATTGAAATTGATTTATATCGATATTCGTTATCGATTAAATTAATCAATCTCCATGCACCCATTGTAAACGAGAACTTTCATGCCAAATTTAAACTCGTCTTGTTCACACAGACACATCGACGGACATTGGCTCAGTCGGCTCGTCTGTTGTTGCTGTTCAGGAATCTATATATATTATATGGCATCTGTTTCTTACTTTTGCACAATTTTACTATATACAATTATCCCAATTTTTTGTAGTTTTCAGAATATACAAATATATATATATTGTTCACATTCAAAGGTTTCAAATTCACATTTAATTATTTGCAACAATTTGAACATTTTGTTGACATTTGTTGTCAATAAGTAGCCGAAACTTGAAAAATACTATCTCCTGATCCACGACTCAGATTAACTACTGAGCACTGAGCTTTCATGATCTCAATTTATGACGCTTGAGAGCATATTTTTCTAACTTATTCAATTTACAATCGAAAAAATGAAAACTTGGCAAACAAAATATGCTTCAAAATGTTTTTATTATTTATTTAATATTTATTTTATATGAAAATGCACTCAAGTCTTTACTTAACTTAAGACTAAGTTTCAGCACTATTTAATTAAGATTTCTTTCGATCAATTATGAAATTTTGCCACAAAATATTGATTTTTGACTGTTTTGAACACTATTTGAAACTATTAGAAACATCCGCTGAATCAGAAGGTTAACTTTTTTGGGGGCTGACTGAGAGTCTAGACAGAGGAGGGGGGATGGGTTGGGGGTGTTTTAAGGCCAATGCTGCCTGTCTATTCGATTTCCGATTGGCTCAAGCCCATCTCCTTTTTTTTTTTTGGCAGAGGCAGCAAACAAATTAAACATGCTGTAATTACTTGCGCTGGTGTGTGCTAGTGTGTCTGTGTGTGTTTCAAGATCCTTTTGGACACATCATCAACAGCTGTGTTACAGTTATATACAGCAACAGCTAGTGTCACATTTACAGTTCCAATTGCGAGCGGATTCCGCTTGTCTGGATAAATATTGCGTATACGCGACAAGCAACGCACGGAAATCGATTATGCCTCGACATGGCGGCAAAATGCTTATCGCTTATAGTTTTTGGCTTAATTAAGGCAACGGTTACTCATCAGGGGGGCAGTCTACAAGCGAAAGGGGCGGGGGGTGTCTGCCTAATAACTCATTTGCATGGATGAACGAAACTTGTCAGCTTACTGCGTGGCAGACTTTAAGCAATGCCTCGAACCGAAATCGCTTTAAAGCGGTAAAAGGACCATTTTTTGTAGTCCAATTCGGTCTGGGCTTGGGTGGACGAGGGGCGAGGGGCGTGGGGCGAGGGGCGAGGTGGAGGGGCTTGTGTCTGTTGTGTGCACTTTGCGGCAAATAAGTGAGTTAATGAGTCGATCAGCGCACACCGAAAATGTCGCTGAGTGGTTGACTGAGTGGATGAGAGGGTGAAGGCGGCGGTGTGAGGGCGGGGCACAGCTTCGCTAACGAGCAATAATCAAATCAAAATACTTTTTATTACTAGCAAATGACGGCGACAACAACCACAATGTGGCAACCACAACAAAATTTGTTAAGCTGCTTGAAAACAAGCGTTTTTAAACGACAGCAGCAGCACTCTCACACACACACACACACACACACACACACACACACACACACACAGAGATGTGGCTGTTGGCTGCTTGGTTTTTTCTTTTACATACCCTGCAAATAATTCCACTAAGAACATTGAGCATTGCTCTTCATATAGCATCAGCAATGAATTAAAATGCTATTAAAAAGTCAAACTTACATCTTTGGATAGCATAGATAAATAAAGTAAAGATACAGATAAATAAAGTATAGATACAGTTATATATATAAATATAAATGAAGATTTTTATAGTACTTTAGAATTGTCTCGAAATTGAAGCAAATTCACATTTTAATTATTTATTTTTTAACATTCAAATAAAATATTTAAAGTTTTGGAATTGAAGCAACTTCAGTTTTTATAGTAATTATTTAATATTTAAATGAAATATGAAATTTTATTATTTTATTATATTTATATTTATATTTTATTATTCCGATGCTTACAGGAATTCCAGAATTTTGGTCATGTTGAGGGTTTTTATGTGTGCCAAGCTTAATATATGTTTCACTAGCATACTTCGACTTCTTCTGTCTTTACTGGTTGTATCTAGCTTTAGCTACTTCTTAGTCTATAGTGTCCTGCCGTTGAGTATTCCCAATCGGTCTCTCCCCATGCAAATCGATTCTGATAAAAGGCGCCCCAAAACATACTTGCCTTAGATTGCTGCAGTTGCGATTCTTTCCATTTCTGTTTAGCATGTAATTATCAAATTTGGTGTCCATCAAATGTGTTCCATCAATCGATTTACATGTTCAGATTTATGAGCAGTTTTCTTGATTTTGCCATCATGAAATGAAAATCATTCGCAGTTGGTTATCCGCTTTACAGGGTAGCTTCGTAGTCGCTTCAATGGGTTTATTTGATATGTTTTACATAGCTGTTGCAGCTGGTTAGCAACAAACAAAACCCAATGCTGGGTAACCCAAACATCTAGTCGCCCATTGTGCACCGCCCGCACCACACCCGCAACAGCCGCACCACCTGAAACTCGTACACCACTCAACTTTGTTTGTTTGCGGTTTTGGCTTGTGCGCTTTTGCGTTTTCCATGCGCCGCGTATCAATTATCGTCTCGAATTGAGTACCTGGCCCCAAGTCAACTTGTCTGGCTCACACTCTTCCTCTCTCTCTCACTCTCTCTGTCTCTCTTTGTTTATAGATTTGGTCGTTTTCTTTTTATGTGCTGCATACTTTCAGGCGGCGCGCTTTAAGTTCCAGTGCAGAGAAGATGCAGCCTGGCATTCGTTCACACACATTCAAACACTCACTCATATTCACATATGCTCGCCACTCATACACTTGAGCTGCTGTGCGCCTGCTGACAAGCCAATCATTACATGCCACAGAGAGAGAGAGAGAGAGAGAGAGAGAGAGAGGCGTTGATTGAGAGGCAAACTGAAGCAGCAGAGAGAAATTCCACACGGCCATTTGATACTTTGAGAAGCAGTTGCTGCTGTATGTTTTCGTTTGTATGTGTGTGTGAGTGAGTGTGGCAAGTGCTTACTCTGCCGCAGCACAGTCAACAGGCGTGCAGCACCAGCACCAGCAGCAGCAGCAGCATCTGGAGTCAAACAAATTGTGTTGCAAGCGTGATTTGACTGCGACTGAGGGCAAGTTCTGTTTGCCTGTTTTGCCAAATGTTGGCCAATTTGTGTGAACTTTTTGACCTCTGTCGCAAAAAAAAAATAACATAAAAAGCAAACACACACACACACACGCACACACACTCAAATTACGGTTAATGTTGGTTTTCTTTTATTTGCTTGGATTTTTCTTCTGCGGATTATAAATGCTGCACGTAATTTGTTTACCTATGTTCTGAGCATCAAACGAGCCGGCAAAAGGCTTACCACCCGACTGTCCACCCGTCTGTCCACCCGTCTGTCCACCCGTCTGTCCACCCGTCTGTCCACCCGTCTGTCCATCTGTCTGACTCCCCTCCCCTCTCTTATCTGCCACACTCTAAGTCTCCCACATAATTGGAAGCCTTTCTTTTGCATACCCTGTTCGCTTGAGTTGAGCGACAGAGAGTAGCATCGAGTTCTGATTGGATATGCAGCAATCTAAGAAAAAAGTATAATAATAAACAATAATAATAATAAACAAAAATAATAATAATAATAACAGAATAATAATAATAATATTCGTAGTTACAGCAACCACTCATATCTGTATTAAATTTTCAATTTATTGACCTCTTTGCAACCATTTAAATATCTTTGTGTCCGCTCAAGTATCTGCCATATTTATATATATATATATATATATAGTATAAGTCAACTTATATATTTTCATTATTTATGCATTCCAAATACTATATGTATATGTATTTTTGCAACTTTATTACTTTCTTAGTTGGGCATTTCATAGCCGAGCAATATTTTTCTTTTCTTACAAGTTTTCTGAATTTGGTTATATTTTGTTGGGTGGAGGGGGGAGGGGAGGGGTTGATGGGATTGGCAGTTAAATCCGGCAGCTGCCATATGTTGGCCGTTATTGAATCTTTAATGTCAATAAGCAAAACCTTTGTGTGCCTCACACTTGCTTGCTGTCTGCACCTTTTTCGCTTCTTCTTGCTCGCCTGTCAAATTATGTTGCACACTTGGAGGCGCCGCAGTGCGCCGCCAATCGCAATCGGAATTGTCAAACTGCATTCGGTGCTCTGAAAGACATGTGTAGGGCGAGGGAATGCGGCGGGTGGGGGGTGCACGGGGGCGTGGCAATTGCGGCACAGACAAACTTCTTATGTGCATGCATACAAAAGCGCAGGCCGACGGAGAGTAAAATAATAATAAGAAAACGCTTTTTGGCAGCTTCGTGTTGCAAATTGCGAGCTGAGTAAAAAACTTTGACGATTTGTAAGCGCCCGAAAAGCAGTTAAAGTTGGCGCTGCAGTTAACCACGACGACGACAATTGTTGATTTCTGGCGGCCAATGGCCCCAATCCAAACAACAGCACAAAAAAATCACAAAAAATCAACCTCAAATCAAAGTCAGAAAACCCAAAGCAAACCAAACCAAACCAAAAGAACAAATGCATTTGCATTAATTGAATGCGCCAAGAATAACTCAACAACAATTAAGGGAAAACAACTTTTAAGAAATAATAATAATAATAATAATAGTAATAATAATATTCAAAGGGGAAGCCAACTGTAACTGTGCTTGCCAACAGTGAAGGATATGATGTGCAGACAAAATACACTTTGTTAATTGTGTAGATTGTGGATTATGCTAAGCTGATTATGTGAGACATAATGAAAATCTTGTTCAACAGCAGATAATTGAAGACAACAATGAACCAGGACGAAATGTGTGAGCAAAAGGATGTCTGATTTCATTTGTTAGAATAGTTTGATTCATGTTTCAAATTGAAATGAACGAAAGGAATAGTTTGAGCGGAACTTATTGTATCCGCATCAAATGTGAAATATTTTGGAAAAAAGAAATCGCAAAAGATGGGTTGGAAGTGAACTAATTGAATTCGAGTGCCGCATGTACAATGTGTGCCATATTAAGTTGCACAATAATGTTGAATAATCAATATCAAAGGCGGCAATAATCTATGGCAACTAAAGTGCCGGTTAATTCCCGATCCATTATATATTTATTATTTTTTTTATTTTGTTATTTTTTTATGTGCGCTCGTCCGCGGAAGCAGCTGAAACAAACTTAAAGCTGGCTCTGATTACACTTGAGCTAAGTGACACTCCCCCAAGTTGTTGTCGTCTGTTGGCTGTTGTCTTTGCTTTTAATTAGCCTCTGCTCTCTGCAGATACTGCTTCCCATCCCTTTATCATCCCTCTGCACCCCCTTCGTCATCCTTTGTCTAACGCGCTTGTAATCAAATCCGCGATGCTTGCCACTTTGTGTTGCATACTTTCGAGCGCGTCGAGCCAAGAGCAACAGCAGTAATCCAAAGATGAATGAAAAGTGTGAAAAATATTTGTGAAAATACTTAAGTTGACTCGAATTTTAGGCATCCTGTCCAAAACCGGCAACAGCATCAGCTTGGCCTAGTAGTGGGTGGGGGGTGGGGCACACAGACAAAAAAAAGGGTTCAAAAAGGCAAAAACATGCACAGGAAACTGTGGCTAACGATGCCGTAGCAAAAGCAGAGCTGGAGGTGTGCCATAGGCGAGTAGGTTGCCAGGCTTATCAACTTATCAACACACAACATACAAACACACACAACAGAGACACAGCGACACAGAGATACGGAGACAGACACCTAACAAACTTTTGCTTTCAAGTTTGGAAACTGACAAATTTGGCGAAAAAGTGGGAAATGCTTGTTAAAATGCATCCGGTTGAAGGCTAATTGCACCATTGCCAGCCCAAAAATGTATGTGTAACTGCCAAAAAGAAATACATATATTTATATATATAAATATTTTGTATTTTTGAGAGTGCTTGACTGCACAGATACCCTGTGGACTTCAAATATAAATAAGTAACAAGCGTGTCAATGTTGATTGTTGCCCAACTAAACTTGGATGATTATCTACCTCCTTTTGCAGCTCCCTCATAATTACAGGGTATACAAATAACGACGTCTTTTTTTAAACAATCCATCTTATGCTTATTCCAGAATGCCGTTCAAACGAATTTAGATGCCGCAATGGTGATTGCATTGATAACAGCAAGCGTTGCGACAATGTCTCAGACTGTCCCGATGGCGACGATGAGGGCGAGGATTGCCGTAAGTGCATAGTTGAGACAAGATCTAACAGTACTATAGATACATATACACACACTTATACACACACACACACATTTGCACACTGTCTATACACATACACATAAGTATCTTGATGGTAGACGTAATCCCAGTTAATTGGGGGCGTCTATTCGTTAACTAAGTTTGACTAAGTTTCTCGTAAGTCATTTAGATAATTGATAAACGCTATTTATACCGATACCGATACCGATAACTGATACAGTTTCTACACAATCGGTCGTAAGCATAATAATAAGTTTGCTTTCGGTAACCTGTCCCCATAAGCCCAATGGATTAACTTGAGTTATTAACAACTAACCACTAACCACTAACCATAATATCTGCTTTCTCTCTCTCTCTCTTTCTCTCTTGCGTACTCACACTAAAAACCAAAAAATACAAAAAAAAAAAAACAATCCTTACCGTAACTAACGTGCAACAGCCGCTAGCTGCAGCGACATGGAATATCAGTGTCGCGACGGCAGTCGCTGCATCAGCGTCAGCCAGCAATGCGATGGCCAAATCGATTGCAACGATGGCGACGATGAGGACCACTGCGATGGAAGTGAGTATCAATCACCTCAGTCAGTCAATCAATCACTCACACGATCAATCAATCAATCAAACACATAATTAACACCTGCTGATCTACACGGAATTCAAAATTTGTAGTCGAAATTAAATCGTAACTTTTTTTTTGCAAGCCAAAACGAAAAACATTTAAGAGTCAATCAAATTGATTCAACTGGAATTCTAGTGGGAAATAGCCGAAGACTTAATGCTCTTGTAAAGTTCTCAATAATATAATATTTCTGAATATTTATTAATACTTTTATTGATTAACTTTGCAATGTGTAATATTTATTTATGACTACATTATAATTATAATTTGTGGTGAAGAATTAAATTTAAATTGCAAAATATTCGACAATTTGCTAAAACAGCTTTGGTTTTAGCTGAACTTTTAAAACATAGCAAACTTAAATTAATGAAGTTTGACTTTGAGCAAAAAGTTATTTAGTCATTAGCATAATTTGTGATAAATGTTTTCTAAGATGAAGTCAGCGCAGACTTGATTCCGTGACTAGATCAGCACACATCAATCAATCAATCAATAATTTGCGCATTACTTAACGCTCTTTCTCTCTTTGACACACACACACACTCTCTCTCTCTCTTTCTCTCTCTTGTGTATTATTTGTTGTGCTGCTCAGTTGTGCCAAAGCTGCGCTTCACGTGCCCCAAGGGCAAATTCACCTGTCGCGATCTCAGCTGCATTTCGATTGTGCATCGTTGCGATGGACGCACCAATTGTCCGCACGATCGATCCGACGAGGAAGGCTGCCGTATGTCCTAACTGCACTCTCTCCCTCTCCCTCTCCCCCTCTCTCTTTCTCTCTCTCTCGTTCTCTGATTAATTTATAATTGATTTATTCATGCTCCCTCTCCGACTCCCTTCGATATTCATGCAGCCTGTCTGTACGACAAATGGCAATGCGACGATGGCACTTGCATTGCCAAGGAGCTGCTCTGCGATGGCAACATCGATTGCCCCGAGGATATATCCGATGAGCGCTACTGCGACGGTGAGTGTGTGTGTATCGATGTGTGTCTGTGCCTGTGATTTGTCTGAGTGTGTGTGTAAGTGCGAGTAGTTGCTCAGAATGTGTGTACAGGTAAGTTGTGGTCACTCCCACTCCTGCCTCCACTCCCATACTGCCTCCCTCCCCTCGGTCTATCGATACACAACACTATTTCTCTTCTCAGTTATCAATTTGAGCTGTGACAGCTGTCAAAGGTTGGTCAGGCTCAGCTCGGAGAGTGTAGCAAATTCTCGATATATACGCATATATAATTCAACAACACATTCACAGCGCACAACTAACCCACTCATAGCCATTGCCATTGATAACCGATAACCGATAACATAGCATTACATATTACACAAAATAACACACAGACACTTAACACTCAGGTGGCTACGATGCCGAGGAGTGTCGCCATTATGAGTTCCGCTGTAGGAACGGTGAGTGCATACCGATGCGTCAGGTGTGCGATAATATCTACGATTGTAGCGATTACACAGATGAGCAAGACTGCGGTAAGTCCTGTGTCTCGCATTGTTATCGATAACTATATCTGTGTTATGGGATGTGATCTTATCTGTGTTGCTTTACGCGGCTCTCTGTGCTTTTTTTTTAAGTTTTTGGTAACTAGTCTGGTAACTTTTGGTGTCAGCGCAAACGAATCTCTCTCTCTCGCTCTGTCTTTTTATTTCCTGCTCAATCTCAGTATCTACCTGTCTCTCTCTCACACTCTCTCTATTGCTGCCCATCTCTGTGTTTCCTATTTCATTTCGAGATGATATTTATCAACTGCTTACGCGTCTTTGTTGTAGCTTGTATGCGTGTCACCTGACAATATTTTGATCTTTTATTTAACAAGTTCAAATTTTATTTCTCTTCTCTCCAATTGGTCCAAAACAATTAAATTGTGGTTTTGGCTATCGAATGTCCAAAAACTAATCGAATAATTGCACGCAACAACAACTACAATCCAACTCCCGGAACAACAACAACAATTGGCTCAACTGCAAAATTTGCATGCAAAAACAAACAAAAAAAAAAAACAAAAAATCTTATAAACGAATACAAATTAAAATCAAACTCAATGTCCAATCCATTCCTCAATAATCCCCATTCCCTGCTCATAAACATCACCGGTTTTGCATGCGGATATAATCCCATTTCCCGCCCCCCAAAAACAAAAAAAAAAAAAAACGAAATGCGGCTAACAGATTTGAATGAAGTCAACGAAAATCGCGGTAGAGATAACGATTACTTTGATGGGGACGGCATGATACGAATTTATGCGGACCACCATCGACCACCGCCCAAAATTGGCCGAGGCAACGAGAACACGAACGATAACAATATCCATATCGATGGAATCGACGAGGAGGATGCCAGAGAGTACGAGCTCTACGTGCCGAACGAAAGATACGATAAGTCGAGTCAACAAAATCCGTGCAGCAGCAGTCAGTTCAGATGCAACAACGGCGTTTGCATACCGATCCATCTGCGCTGCGATGGCTTCCACCACTGCAACGACATGAGCGACGAGGACAATTGTGACCACTATGTTCGCCAATTGACCACCAGGCGACCCGTGACGCGTGCGCCAACAACTGTGAAATATCCGTGGCCAAGTGTGCCGCCTGCCCTAATGGAGCGCCAGACAACAAGTGCCCCGCCGAGGCGGGTGACGGCAGCAACGCGTCCAACAACTAACCCAATCCAAATAACAACGAGAGGAGATGCAGCGCGTAGGTTACCTATGTATAAAGTAACGAACTAGCGAGTAACGAGTAGCTGTTAACGCATTGCGACGCATCGCTTAGTATTTGGGTAATACAGTAACGAGTAGCGAGTAACGAGCAACGAGCAACGAGTTGCATTTTGCTTCGTATCGCTCAATACTTGGGTATATACTAACGAGTAGCAAGTAACGAGCTCCGTTGCCTCGCAACAAGTTGCGATTAGCGCATTGCGAGTGGCGGGCAACGAGTCGACTTGCATCGCTCAGTCTTTGGGTGCTATTTAAGTGTAATTTGATGAGTTGAGTGGGTCACAACAAATTGCATGCCATGTCTGTGACTCGTCCACTGAACATTGAAACTTACTTAAGCTAAGCTCTCTCGAACAACAACACACACACACACACACACACACGCACAAAATATACATGCAAAAACCCACACACACGAACACACACAGCCAACCAGTTATAAAGTAAACCGATTAATTTAGCTTTTAATGTTACGTTACTTTTAAATATTTCCCACATTCACTTTAATTTATTTATGTTCTATTATAATTGATATGCATAGAATCTCTCTCTAGCTCTGTATCTGTCCCTCATGTATCTGTCCCACACTCACTGTTACTCTCTGTCTCTCTCTTTTCTGTTATTCATGTACGTGCTCGCTCGTATTATTATAAATACACATATGCCTTGTTGTCTGCCAAACACCGACTTCCCCCAACATCATCTAAAACAAAACAAATCAAAACAAAACAAAACACAAAACCGAATCAAAACACCATTTAGCCAGCTCATCATCATCATCATCATCATCGTCATCGTCATCGCCATGGTCATCATCATTATTGCCAAGTAATTGCCTCGAAAACATTGAATTCGCGTGCCACAATCGCGATTGCATACCGATTGAGAGCGTCTGCGATGGCGATCCCGACTGCGAGGAGCACGAGGATGAGGACTATTCACTATGCAATTGCAGCAATGACAAGGTATGTGCTGACCCCATACACCCCCATTGCCCATCCCATTACACACACACACACACACACACACACACACCACACACATACATATACACATAATACATGCCATACATATACAAACATGTATATTCTCAGTACAAATGTGTGCGCGGCGGCGGTTGCATACCCAAAACTCAAGTCTGCGATGGCAAATCTCAGTGCCGCGATGGCAGCGATGAGAGCGCATGTCGTAAGTAGAACAACGATAATCACAACGATAACGATAACGATAACAAGTCTACCTTATTCATGCCTTACTCCCCAAGCATGCACTCCTCCATAGACACACTTTACACTAACTCTGGCACTCACAATTCTAGGCTGCAGTTCGATTTGAATTACTTATCCACTAACCATTTCCAATATATTTACATCTACTACTATTCGGGTATTCAAAATATTTTTGAAACGTGCCCAAGTCGGGTGTTTGAATATACATATATATTTATATATTGATAGCTTGCTTAGTTACTATTTTAATAAATTAACTCTTCCATTATGCAGTTTTCCAATCTATATACTGAACTATATATATATATATATATATCAATATCAATAATTAATTTTGTTACAATTTCGGCTTTAGTTTGATTAGCCTAATGCTTTTTGCTATAAATGCACATCGCCAAATCCTACCCCTCCCACCAATCTCCCCTCCAGTCTAAAGGGTAGAACATTTTTTAGTTTTTATGCCGCTAACTGATCTGTTTTCTCTTCTTCTTTTTTACACTCTGCAAAAAAAAAAAACGAAAAACGAAAAACCAAATTGAAATTATTCGCGTTCTCAACTGTGTAATATCGTCGTCTCTCTTTCGCTGTCTTCCTGTCTGTCTCTGTCTCTGTTTTGCTCTCTGTGACCCATGCTCAAACAACTACAACAACTACTACAACAACTACAACAACAACAACAACAACAACAACATGAACAACAAACATCCATCATACAATACCATCATACATCATGCATCCACAACAGACTTTCATGCCAAGTTCAACAAGAGCCGTCCAATTGTCGAGTGTTTGAGCTTTCAGTACCAATGCGGAGATGGGAGTTGCATCTCCGGCTACAAACGTTGCAACGGCATCACCGACTGCGCCGACGGCGCCGATGAGTACAACTGTCTGATCAGTTACGACGATACGAACTATGGTAGATGCTCAATCCCCACAATCCGCTCTAGATTTTACAAAACTAACCTCAAAATACAGAAATCAATTATTATTAACTAAGTTATAGCTTATGGCCGGGTTCTTGTTCTTGTTTCGAGTTTTTGGGAGTGTTTCATTATCTGACGCTGCATTTGTTTTATATTTCATCATCTCTATGCATAAACCCACATATATACAACATCCAGACACTGACACAGACACAGACCCCGACAACGATCCATTGAACGAGTGCGATCTATATAATTTTGAGTGTGACTTTGGCCAGTGTATACCATTTGAGAAGAAATGCGACGGCTCTGCGGACTGTGAGGATCAAACCGATGAGCTCGATTGTCCGGGCCTCACAGGTAAACCCAAATACTCATTTATTCGCGTACACACTTATTCACACACACTCGAATACACTTACACTCTTGCTGGACAACTCTATGCAGATAAATAAGACTAAAACCTAACCCCAAATAGATTTAGGGGCAAACTGAAGCCATGTTACTCACTCTCACACTCAAACTCACACTCAAACTCACACTCACACTCACAATCACACTCACACTCGCATTCACACTCATCAATCATGATCATTTTGCAGAGCTTTGCCTAGAGCACGAGTTCGAGTGCGATGACTATTGCATACCGCGCGATCAGCTGTGCAACGGCATCGTCAACTGCAACGATGGCAACGACGAGCGTAACTGTACTTATTGTCGCGAAGGGGCCTATCTGTAAGACACACACACCAAGCACACACATCAAGCACACACACACACCAACACACCAAACACACTCAATCGATCGCATTTGATCGTTTTAACCAGATCCATTATCTTATCTTTTTTGTATGCCACACACAATACACAACGCACTACACACACACACACACACACACACACACACACACACACACACTCATCATCGCCATCGTCATGAACACCATTTGATTAACGCTCATTTGGGCAGCTGCAACAGTGGCGATTGCATTGCATCCAAGCTGCATTGCAATGGCATCGTTGACTGCTCCGATGCCAGCGATGAGCTCAGCTGTGGTAAGCAGATAAGTACCTCAAAATACCCCCCCCTCCCCTCCCCCCCCGCACACACACACACACACACTTTCAACACAACTTAATCCTCCCAGCCCCACCCATATCGAAAATCAAGCACTGCAATTGTAGTTATCATTTCTTGGGTTATTATTATTATTAATCTGTTGTGCAGTTTCGAGTTTGTAGTTTTATATTTGGTATTTGTCGTTGTATTTAGTATTTGTATTTGTATTTAGTATTTGTATTTGGAATCGTTGCAATTTAATAGTTTGTTTATTGCGTTTTACAATGTTTTGATTTTTGATATTTTGTACATCTTTTCATTGATCTGTCACGTTTTGAAGGCGGCGTCTGTGCGCCCGATCAGATTGCCTGCAACGGCATCTGTCTCGATTCTTCGCTGCGATGCGATAATAAATTCGATTGCGACGATGGCATCGATGAGCTCGATTGCGAGGGTAACAATTGCATTCATTATACATTTACATATACATATATTAATAATACTATCTATCAAGCACCCAGCCCGATTATCCAGCAAATGTATCGGCACTGATCATTTGTGGCAATCGAAGACTATCGATAACTATTTGTGCAGCTAAAGCTCTCAGTTTGTGCACTAATTTCGCTACTGTTTTTGTAACGCTTGCACGAACTTTTTAAGAATCGATAACCATGCAAAGTGTTATCGATAACTTGATTAGAGCTCCTCCTATTTGGCATTGCCTGCGCTCTTTTCAACTATTCAACGATGCCTGCGATAACTTTCATTTCTGCCATTGCTCTCATTTAACTTGCACTCGATCTGTCTCTCGCTCTCTCTATGTCTGTCTCTTTCTCTCTCTCTCTCTCTCTCTCTCTCTCTTTGTCTTTAATTTCGTATTTTGTTTCACTCAGTCACAAACATATTGCATAATTTGTTGATGCTCATGCGTTTTTTTATGTTTGTTATTTTTGTCGTTTTGTTCTCTTTTGGCTTAATAACAACATACACGCATACACACACACACACCACACACACACACACACGCACACACACACCAAAACAACAACAACAACAACAACAGACTTCACAGCTGGCAGCAACAATTTTAGAAATACCACAACAATTAAACGGTGTCAATTAAGGCAATGGCAATGCGCGAACTCTGAATGCATTGACGCTGATTTAGTGTGTAACAAACATGCCGATTGCTGGGACAAATCGGATGAATTGCCCAAACTTTGCTTGGGACGGGGTAACGATATATATACACGATTCCATTTAAACCGCCCACTACACTGAAATCAACCAAAGCACTACCCCCAAACAAACCCAATCCCTTCAGATTTAAGTATATAGTCTTAAGTTAGTCTGTAAGCATACCGATTACCGTGATAATCGCAGGTCAGACAGGTTCGTATTTGTTATATGCATTCTATATATATATACTTACTAAGTGAGGTTGTGTTTATATGCTTGAAAGCGCCGCTTTAACGATCTTGACTGCTGCCACAACAAGCGTTGCTCATTTCGTTCTCTTGTCTCTCTTTCTTGTTACGCTAAAAAAACAAACCAAAAAACCAACAAAAACCAAAACCAAATCACCAAAACACCAACACCAATACACGCGCATTAACGTTATCGATAATCGGCTATCGATAACGATATCAACATATCAACATGCATACATCAACATAAATATCGCATGCAATCGCAATCGCAATCGCAATCGCAATCGCAATCATAGCCACCATTCGCTTAACGGCCAAAGATTGCGGCCAGGATCAATTCTTTTGCGATGATTCGTGCTTCGATCGCTCGATACGCTGCAATGGTCATTATGAATGCACCGACCGCAGCGATGAGCATGACTGCCACAACACGCATCACACACGTCATCCATACTATCCACCACTGCCCTGTCCACAGCATGCATGCCCCAGTGGCAGGTGTTACACGGAAAGCGAACGCTGCGATGGCCATCGTCATTGCGAAGACAACTCCGATGAGGCGAACTGTAAGTTTTGCATTAACACTCCCAACTCGTATAACCTACTTAGCCAAAACACACACAGTCACACAGACACACAGACACACACACACACACACACACACACACACACACTCATTTCACACTCACACACACAAGTGAGACACACACAGAATAAATACTAAAAGTTTTTACTAAACACAAATCAGCAGTGGGGATTTAATTGAGTGAGATCCTTCACTCGAAAATAAAATAAAAAAAATAGAAAAACAATTCAAAACACATTTAAGTAGATCCTTAAATATATTTATATATATATATATAATTTATATATATTACTATCTCTTGCAGAGTATATGTATAGCCATGTTCAACTGTCTATCCGAACTTGAGCAAGGGGTATTTAGCTAGTCCTTCTGATATTTCCACTCTTCTATCTTATAGCATCTGTACATTGAGAGAAGATATATAATTTACTTGGATTGCCGTATTATACATAATCACTCTGCAAGGGTCTGCAGTCTTCGGCAGTCCGAAGATATACCTACATATAATGATTGCAATGGGCGCACAGTGTTTCCAGTATTTCTAGGAACAGAAACTTTTGATTTCTCAACTGCAGTTCTTATATTTTTTGCTTTGATCCTTGGAGTATTCTCGCTTCAAACTAGTTAAGCACAGGCACCTTAAGTTTGCTGTACTTTTGATGTACTCTCTCGTACTCATATTATGTATATTTATGTATTTTTGCACCTGGATTAGTGTTTTTGGTTGCTTTACACTTGTTTTGTTTCTCGCAGTGTCTCTCTCTCTCTCTCTCTCTCTGTCTCTCTGTCTCACTTGCTCACATTGTCCCCCCGTTTTTTGCGAACTTTTCTTAATAAATGCAATGCGCCTATGTATATTGTATTGTATATTATTGTTCTCTATTTTAAATATCTCGTATCTCACGTATTTCTTTTTTTACGCTTTTATCAAATTCTTTGCTAAATTGCACAACAAAAAAAAAAAAAAAAAAAAATGAAAATAAAACTAAATACAGGTACACAATGCAAGGATAGCGAGTTTTTCTGTTACGATCGACAGTTTTGCATAAATGCAACTCAGCAATGCGACGGCTTCTACGACTGCAAAGACTTTTCCGATGAACAGAACTGTATTGGTTAATAAGTTTTTCTCAGCAATGTTTTGTCACTTTCCATTTTACTTGTTTAGCAACCACCTCTGCCTCTGTACAATTTTTTTAGCATTTTCACAAGTTTTGTTGTGTGAGAGTTCTGCTCAAAGTAGTTAGTTCTATTTCTATATACATATCCAAATCTATACATATACGTATAATGTAGTTTTATATTTATGTCTAGCACTGCATCCTAAGTTTTTATTTAAGCCAGTTGCATGCTATCTGGAGACGAAAAAAAAAAGAAGAAAGCTGAAATCTAGTACAAGTTTAAGTCAAATACCAAGATTCCTAAAAGTTACCCTCTTCTAATTCATTTGGTTCTTATGATTAATCAAATCAAAAAAGAATATATATAATAATAATAATAATAATAATAATCGATTTATATTATCTGTTTTTACCTGGCCTTCAACTCCGTACAGCAGTAGCATACTCTATAAATGCGTATAAATTGATTGGGTTCAGTTGTCTAATTGCCGCTTCTTAAATCCCTCGCAGGCTGCGCCCACGATCAGTTCCGGTGCCGCGATGGCGACTGTGTGGCCATGGATGCCGTCTGCGACAATTACCGACACTGTTCGGATGGATCCGACGAGGAGAACTGCAACCCGATGCAATGTCAGGCAAACCAGTTCCGTTGCCGCAACGGACAGTGTGTGAGCTCGGCAGTGCGGTGCGACGGGAGAACCGATTGCCAGGACAGCTCCGATGAGCAGGATTGTGGTAAGTAGCCAGGGTTTGGCAGAATCTGTCAGTGATAGTCAGCTTTAGCTGCGCACATGTACTCACCACATCCACATCCGCATCCACACCAACATTGATCATTGATCGCTGATCGACATTAGGTCATCAACATACAGCTAGCAGCCCGACAACAGCAACAGCAACAAGCGCAACAACCGCAACATCGACAGCAACCACAATGCCGTTGGTGCCATTGCGCATCATCTGTCCATCGACGACGTTCAGGTGTGAGAATGGTCCTTGCATATCGCTCGGATTGCGCTGTAATGGCGTTATCGATTGTCCTTACGATGCCAGCGATGAGCTCGATTGCGCGCCCATCACTAATGAGATCGATAGTAAGTGGTTATCGAACCGAAAACCCACACACACAAAACCCCGCCAGCAAAACGGTGTCAGCACAAATCCCCGCCAGCAAAACGGTGTCAGCACAAACCCCACAAACCAGCAACAACAGCCACCATCGTAACATATCCTAAGTACCTACTAAACGGATAGATCAGGCATCAGGGCTATCACACATATATTATATACATACATATATAGCAATCTATAACAAAATCACATTTTGTAGTGCTCGAATTTATTCTGTTGTTCTCTTATCCACAGCATCCGATACGCCACAGTCTGGACGCAGCCAGCTGAACCTAAAGACCTATCCCAGTAGCCAGATCATTAAAGAAAGTGAGTATTTAGATAGTATTCCGAGTCCCTTTCGTGTTCGGTTTGTTCCAAGAAGCGAGATGCCCAGCTGAAAGTACGCCTTGCAATAGATATAACGACTTACAGCTGTTATCGATGAGCAATATCTATCTGCTATCTGCTATCGGTTATCGATTGATCAATTTGATCAAAAGATATTTCTATTGTAAGGCCCAACTACAGCTTTGATCGAATTCGAAGATCGTTTCGATTTGTTTGTTGTTGCTTTTTTCTTTCCTTTTGTTCTTTGTATTTGTTTAATATGTTTACTCGACTCTACATAATGTTCTACCATTACTTTTAATGCTTAACCCAACCTATAAATTAAATACCTGCAGGATATATTAGGGAGGGTAAGTTGACCTAACTACACACAATATTAAAGTAGTTGACACTCGTCTCGTCCTATCGCTGCACCACTGCACACCACAGCAATTGGCAGCCGGTTCCGGCGCTGTACATTCTTGTCGAAATTATACTTGCTGCTCAGCACCACCACCCACCTGCTAGAAACCTTTCAAAAATCCCAAGCCCAAAAACAAAAACACATGAAAATACTACCCACACAACGATTGTATGATAGTCCCAAACCAGATCCAGTAATTTGCTCGCAATGCTCCCAAAATTTATATCTATTCCATCAATATGCTTGAGTAATGTGTCTTGTGACATGCACAGGTCGCGAGGTCATCTTCCGTTGTCGTGACGAGGGTCCAGCTCGCGCCAAGGTCAAGTGGTCACGTCCCGGCGGTCGTCCCTTGCCCGTCGGCTTTACCGATAAAAGCGGACGCCTAGAAATACCTAACATACGCGTAAGTTCAAGCATTACTCCTATCATAATATAATGATATGCCTATGTTGAACTCTGCTTCCACCAGGTGGAGGACTCTGGCACTTATATATGCGAAGCCGTTGGCTATCCAGCCTACGTTGAGGGTCAACAAGTCACCGTCAACCTGAATGTGGAACGCTGTAAGTGTATAGATTGTCTATAGATTGTTATTGCAGCTCCTTCTACAATACTGATTGGGTAATTGAACAATAATCCTTTACCATCCTGCTACACATCCGCTTGGACGCAGCTTGGGGAGAGCACAAATACGCGGAGCCCAAATCGAATCGCATCAAGTATGGCACCGTGCCGCATATTGATCTCGAGTTCTTTGGCCTTGGTAATCCTTAGTAATCCTTCAATTTAGAGCTGGCCTAGGTCTAATCCAAAGATCTCTTGTTTTACATAATTAGTTTGTTATTGTCCGTCTGCTATCCCATCCCACATCTCACTGGAGATGTACCCAATCGGTACCTTCTGGTGGGTACCTAGTCTCTATCCCAACTAATGGACTAACCTTGATTGAAAAGCATCTATAATAACTAAAATACCTACCTAATTTACATCAACTCCCAACTATAGCACTCTTATTGGGGTGCCTTCTAAGTTTAACAAAAATTCAAGTTTTTTTTTTTGGAAATGTTTGATATTGAAAACATGCAAATATATACAGCATATATAGCGTTGTCCATTGACAAGAGGCCACTTCAGCTCATATAGACTCTGCTACTGATTACTTTCTAACTAATATCTGAAAATCTTTGTAAATCCATAATGCCGCGTTGGCTTTTGAATTGTTTTGAATTGGTAAGCGCTCTCTCGCAGCCCAAATGTAGTCTCCATGTGAGAACTATACTTGACAAGGTCTGACTATTCTGGGTATTCCACAGTTAATAACGCTGAATACGATCGGCCACCGTCAGCCTGCAGCGAGTACCAGGCGACATGCATGAACGGTGAGTGCATCGACAAGTCGAACATTTGCGATGGTTTTCCCCACTGCTCGGACCAGTCGGATGAGCACAGCTGCAGCCAGGGACGCCGTTGCCAGCCGAATCAGTTCCTCTGCAGCAACTCCAAGTGCGTGGAGCGCACCTGGCGCTGCGACGGCGAGGACGATTGCGGCGACAATTCCGATGAGCAGTCCTGCGATCCGGAGCCAAATGGTGCGCCCTGTCGCTACAACGAGTTCCAATGCTCCAGCGGACACTGCATACCCAAGAGTTTCCAGTGCGACAAGTTAAACGATTGCCGCGATGGCAGCGATGAGTTCGGTTGCAGTAAGTATTGTTATCGATTAATCCATAATATAATCCATATATGTTATTATATTAACTATTCAACTAACTTAAAATTAAATGGCATTTTCGACACTGATGATTTCGATTAAAGTAGTAAAATACAATCAGAAAAAGACTTAATCAGACCAAAACAAATATTAAATGTTAAAAGTTGCCAAAAGTTGATAAATTTCAAAATAAATCACAAGAAAATAAAAATTGTTTGAAATGGAAAATTGCTTAAAAAAAGAATGAGTTGATTGAGAATAAGTAACAAAATAATAGAAACTTGCTTAAAAAAAGAACGAGTTGATTGAGAATAAATAACAAAATAATGGAAAATGGTTTGAAATGGATAACACTTTTTTTTAAGAATGAGTTGACTGAGAATAAGTAACACAATAATGTTAAGAAGAAAGGGGCAGTGAGTTCAACACAAAGCAGACTTAAACATTTTGATTTGAAATTTCCAGTGGCACCAAATCCCATCCGTCCACCTCCACCCACGGAGACGCTGATGGAGGGTCAGTCGTTGAATTTGACGTGCACAGCAACTGGAGTGCCGGTGCCGACGATTGTGTGGCGCCTCAATTGGGGTCATGTGCCCGACAAGTGCGTGTCGAAGAGCTCGGGAGGACGTGGCGATCTCTACTGCCCGGACATGCAGTATCAGGATAGCGGCGCCTACTCCTGCGAGATAATTAATACGATCGGCACCCACTTCGTGAATCCCGATACAATTGTGAAAGTGATACCCGAACGCAATCAATTCTGCCCCGCCGGCTTCTTCAATATGCTGGCCCGTTCCCGGGACGATTGCATCAAGTGCTTCTGCTTTGGTGTCGCCAGCGCCTGCGAGAGCGCCAATCTCTTCACGTACGCGATACAGCCGCCAATTATATCGCATCGTGTGGTCAGCGTCGATCTCAGTCCCTATCAACAGATCGTGATCAACGATGTGCCCTCACAAAATTTGGTCAACTTGAACCATGGCTTCCAATTCCGTGCCTCCGATGTACAATATAATAGTCGGGAGGCACCCTATTTGGCCCTGCCCGGCGACTATATGGGCAATCAGCTGAAGTCCTACGGCGGCCAGCTGAAGTACGAGATCAACTATATGGGCAGTGGACGTCCAATCTCTGGGCCGGATGTTATCATCACTGGCAACGGTTTCATTCTCACTTATAGCGTACGCACCCAGCCCAATCAGTCCAACAAGGTGGACATCAGCTTCGTGCCGGGCAACTGGCTGAAGCCCGACGGACGCAAGGCGACACGCGAGGAGCTCATGATGATACTGGCCAATGTGGACAACATTCTGATCCGTCTCGGCTACATTTCGATGGCACGCGAAGTGGAGGTGGTTAACATTGCCATGGATTCGGCTGGAACATCCGATCAAGGACTGGGCAGCGCCTCCCTCGTCGAGAAGTGCAACTGCCCGCCCGGCTATGTTGGCGACTCATGCGAGACCTGCGCTCCCGGTTATGTGCGCCAGCCGGGCGGAGCCTGGCTGGGTCGCTGTGTGCCCTTCGTTGCGGAGCCCTGTCCCGTCGGCACCTACGGTGATCCGCGTCGTGGTGTCCAATGCCGCGACTGCCCCTGCCCGCACAGCGGCAGCAATAGCTTTGCCAGCGGCTGCCAACTCAGTCCCGACGGCGATGTCATCTGTAATTGCTATGAGGGCTATGTGGGCAGACGTTGCGAGAGCTGCGCCGCCGGCTATCAGGGCAATCCATTGGTGCCTGGCGGCTCCTGCCACAAGACGCCCGAATCGATGTGCAACGTTGAAGGCACCTACAATCATTACAGCAACGGCACGTGCCACTGCAAGGATCTCGTGATGGGCGATCGCTGCGACACCTGTGCACCGAAGAGCTTCCACCTCAACTCGTTCACGTACACTGGCTGCATTGAATGCTTCTGCAGCGGCTGGAATGCGGACTGTACGAGCACCTCGTGGTATCGCGACCAGATCAGCAGCAGCTTCGGCCGCTCCAGCGCTCCGCACGGCTTCACGCTGGTCCGTGATTATACACGGCCCACGCCACAGCCGGTGCCCTTCAATACGTTGTCCAATGCAATCAGCTTCTCATCCGACTCGGACTACAGTGCGGACACCCTGTACTGGAGACTGCCCGCCCAGTTTCTGGGCAACAAGCTGACGGCCTACGGCGGCAGACTCAACTATACGCTCAGCTACAGTCCACTGCCCGGTGGCCAGATGTCGCGCAACAATGCGCCCGACGTTGTCATCAAGAGTGGCGAGGATCTAACATTCATCCACTATCGCAAGGCATCTGTTAGTCCCAGCACATCCAGCTCCTATGCCGTTCCCATTGTTGAGAGCGCCTGGCAGCGCGGCGATGGCCAAGTCACCAATCGGCCCCATCTTTTGATGGCACTCAGCAAGCTCGATGCCATCTATATTAAGGCAACATACACAACCGGCACCATGGAGGGCTCCCTGAAGCATGTCGCCTTGGACATTGCCAGTGCCAACAATCAGGGCAATTCGCGTGCCTACGAGGTGGAGGAGTGCCGCTGCCCAGTCGGCTACATTGGGCTATCCTGCGAACGCTGCGCCCCCGGCTTCATGCGCAATCCCGAGGGGGGCCTCTATTTGGGCACCTGCGAGCAGTGCACTTGCAATGGGCACTCTAGCCAATGTGAACCGGAGACCGGCGAGTGTCTGGTAAGTCCATCTCCACATCTCCGCTTGGACAATGTGATTCAAATTTAGAGGACACAACTAAGAGAAAGCTGTAGTCGAGTGAGCTCAGTTTTGTTGGCAAATTTCTCTTTAGCAATTTTAGCACCCAAATGTAAGCAGGTCTGCAAGTGCACTCTTTTCATATGGCAGGCACAGGGACTGCAGAGGAAAAACAAGAGAGAACGTTGCAGTCGGGCAGGGCGAAACCGACTGCAAAATACTTTTGATACCATACGTAATGCCAGCTGATAACAGGTAGCAAGGAACTGGGTAGGTGTGGCCCACAAATACTGTCTAAGCTTGCCATTCTAATTGAGATAGATATAAGATAGTATTTCTTATTCGATCTTGATGAAATTTGGGCAATGGATCACTAATATGCATAGGTATATTATGTATTAATAAATTCAAAGTTGTGGACTTATTGCTCTCGGAAATCCATATTCAAGAATCGGAGTCAGTTATCGATAAAATAAAGCAAACTTGATCTGCGTAGGATATGTGAAAACTCATATTCCAAATTTGAAGTCTCTAGCTTTTATAGTCTGTGAGATTATGAGTGTTCATATAGACTATATCCTCATCAAGAATATATATGCTTTATGGATTCGGAGATGCTTCCTTCTGCCTGTTAATATACATTAGTATTCATAGCCATTCAGGGTATAAAAACAACTGGGGGGTTTTTGAATGCTTTGTCTAATTGCTAATGGTGACCAATCCTTAACAGAATTGCGCCGACAACACCGAGGGAGAGAACTGTGAACGCTGTGCCTACGGCTATGTGGGAGATGCTACTGGTGGCACGCGCTACGATTGCCAGCCGGGCAGTGATAATTCACGGCTGCCGGACGTACCGGAGCCGGAAGATCGACGTGACTGCTACTGGTGCAACTTGGACGGGACGGAGAATTGCGTGAACAACAAATGCGTGTGCAAGGTGAATGCGGTTGGCAATCGATGTGATCAGTGCCGGGATGGAACATTCGGGTTGTCCCGTGAGCAAGACAATGGTTGCAGTGAGTGCTTCTGCTCGGGCCAGGCGAACCAGTGCCGATCGGCAGCGCTCTATCGCCATCTGATCGCCATCGATTTCTTTAGCAACAAGGCGCTGATCACCGACGAGTTCGGCGGGCAGATGGAGATGGACGACAGGAATCTGTTGGTGGACATTCCCAACAGCTCGTACACCTACAACTTCGACTCGTACTCAACCAAATACTGGAGCCTGCGCGGCGATGTTCAGGGTAATAAGCTGCATGCCTATGGCGGTCTCCTGAACTACACTTTGACCACCCAATCGATTGGCCAATATACGCCCGGTTACGATGTCATCCTCATTGGCAATGGGATGCGTCTGATGTGGTCCCGACCGGCCGAGCTGTCCAATTCGGATGAGTATAGTGTCAGCCTCAGCGAGGATGATAATTGGCAGCGTTTGGATCGTGGCAGTGCCGTACGGGCCACTCGCTACGACATCCTCAGCCTGCTGACCAACGTTGAGCATCTGCTGATTCGTGCCACACCCAAAATACCGACAAGTCGCACCACCATCCTCGACGTCTCATGGGAGCTGGCCTTGGAGCGTGCGGAGCCCGGTGCCGAGCCTGTCGTTAACATTGAGCAGTGCCAGTGCCCCGCTGCTTACACGGGCAACTCGTGCGAGAATTGCGCCCCATTGCACTATCGGGATGAGAGCGGCCAGTGCCGTACCTGTCCCTGCCAGGAGGAGAATACCCAGAGTTGCGGTCTCGGCAACAGCGGCTATGTGGAGTGCCTGTGCAAGCCACGTTTCACTGGCGATCGTTGCCAGGACATCGGTGAGTAGCGACTACTGTCTCCTCCTCCCACATATGGCGTGCAATATGACAACAATAATGCTTGCCAATCATTCCGGATCGATTCAAGTCCTTAATTTGGGATCTAAATGGGCACCAAACTTTAGCCATTTAATTAGCCATTGCCGCAACCCAAATCCACCACTGATTCATGAACCAATTCTGATAATCTCTGCTTCCCCCAGTTCTCTCCTTTTGCTATCCACTTTCCTTATACATCTAGGTGATCATCTATTTATATCGATCTCCGCCTTACTCTAAGCTAGCTGCTCTCAACATCTCTTTCGATCTATCTCACAGTCATATTTTATACAATTTTCTCTCAACTTTATTTTTTTCACCACACCATCTACAAAAAAAAAAAATAAATAAAAAAAAATAAATAAATTAAAACAAAAAAAAAAAAAAACATGAAACCATCAAAAATCATGTATCCGACAAATAAATACGAAATCATCACAACAAAACATCCAATCCATCCACATTCTAGACACATCTCGCATTATTGAAGAGCCGCCCAAGATATGCGATATAAGCATGGGATTCTGTTGCAACGGCTTTCGGTTCGATATTGAGCCCAACGAGACAATATCGTACAATGACACCCTGCTGATTTATAAGGGCAACAGAATTATAGGAAATATTACCAAACTGCGCTACGGCTGCCACCTGCGAGGTTCGCCAATCATCAATCAATCAATCAAACCAAACCAAACCAAACCAAACCAAACAAACAAGCCAACAAACAAACAAACACAACAAACAACTACCGCTCTCTGTCTCTATTTTATCGCTCGATATATATATACTTATATATATATTCTCTTTCACTTATTCCTTATTGCTGTTGTGAACTACTCGTACACTGCAAACTTAGAAACCCATCCACCAACTAGTCAAATCAATCAATTAGCTCACACATTCGTGCATATATGTATATATATTTATCGAAAATATATATATACATATATGTGCGTGTGTGTGTATGTGTGTATTTTATATGTTCAATGTGATTACACTTTCATCTCTCCGACATTCGGTTCCTAACGTTTTCCCACCAGTTTAGACACATTCTTCCTCTCCCTCTCTATCTATATCTATATCTCTCTCTCTCTTACAATTTTTTACATATTTAATTTTCAATTTTACTTGCTAGAATTATTTAAAGATTAATTTAAAAAAAACTCCACTTTCTTTACACTACAAAAAAAAAACAATTTTGAAAATTAAATATTTTTTTTTCGATTTCACCTAATAAAAAACTAGAAAATAATAATAATATTAACAATAATGGTTGGCAAGTGCGGAGTGCTGCCAACTTTTCGCTGTATTCCACTCCCTGTGTTTCTCTCTGTGTATACACTGTTTGTTGTAGGCCATCCCTCTCTCTCTCCAATTGTGTTTCTCACTTTCACTGCAGAGCGAGACGGAAACTCAGTCGCTCGGCGATGTTTCGGTGCTAAGCTAAACCAAATCTGAAGCCTCGACTTAAACTTAAACTCTATGTTGTTGTTTACTTTGTTTTCGTTGTGTTGTCTATTATATACACATACATATACATATATATATATATATATATGATAGTCTAGTATTTATATATATATGTATATATAGAGCACCTCTTCAAAATGTAATTTGTTTGTGTACAAATGTGTGTCTCATCGCTATGCAATGTATTCATAGATGGATAACTCTGTGTGAATAAAAATATATATATATTCTCGTACAGTAGGCAAACCCAAAATAAACATTTAAAAAAAAAAACAACTTTGGATACTCTCTAGAACTTGCTGTCGCTGTCGCTGTAGTCGATTTTAAACTTAAATACCTGTGCTACTAACCCCAAAAACATGTTAGCGGACCCATCCCTACCTCCTTCAGTACTATGCCGTTGTTGAGTTGGGAACCCGCTCCCACTTGCTGGCCAACTCAATAACATCACATACTTTATAGTCTAGTGTCTACTGTAGTCCTTTGAGCCGGCCCAATGCTGTGCCAAAAGCACTCACAGCCAAAGCTGGCAACTCTCTGCTATTACCTGTTTATAGTAGTTGGTGGCTAAAACTATTCGTACGTGGAAGAAACCCAAACCCCCCCAAACCCCCTCCCCCACCCCACCACCAACTTAATAAGCCACGTTAATAAGCCGCAACCGTGTCACTAACACAATTGTAATTGAGTTGAATTTGCTAACCGTTAAGCGCATTTTGGTCTGGAGTCTAATCCACAAATACAATTATAAAATTCTACATCAATCAGACTATGGCGTGCAGGAGCCACCAATCGAGCAGCCCGACAACATACGCACCCAGATCGTCGTGTCGATATCGAAGCCGCAGATCACCATATTGCCAGTGGGCGGATCTATGTCCTTGCGCTGCAGCGGTCGCATGATGTGGAACAATGTAGGTCCTTGCACATTTGCAGATCGGATATTGTTGAATATATACATATATATATATATATTTATTTTGCTCTTGTAGGATCCAGTCTATGTCAGCTGGTCCAAGATGGGCAGCCGATTGCCCAATACTGCGGAAATCGATGGCGGTGTCCTTAATTTGTATAATCTGCAAATCTACGACTCTGGCGTCTATATCTGTCAGGCCATGAACAACCAGACATTGCGCGTGTTCAAGGACGAGGTTTCCATTACCATATCAAGTAAGTGCACCTATTCCAGGTTATCCGACAAACAAAACATAAATCTAATTCTTGCAAACAATTTGTTATGCGGCATTCACCTCAAGGATATGCCGAAGAAATGTTGGCTCGCTATGGTAGCTATTCAATCCCTATTCTTCCTGCACAACTTTATTGTTCTTTTCATTTTGATTTTGCACCAAAATATGTGTTTTTTTTCCTTTTTTGATTTTCAAATCTAAACCCAAACAGTTAATTGAAGTTTAATAATAATATAAAAGAAGTTGGTAGAATTCCCATTGACCGAATATAAATCTACTTACTGCAAGCAGTGAATTTTAGACAGTTTGTTCCTACAGTTCCCTTATGATATTGTAAGTTAATCTTGGAGAATTTCTGATAGAATTTGCAAAATTCTGGAATTGGAATGATATTGTAGACCGACTTAGATATATTTTAAGATTCATTTGCACAGGAATATTATCTATTATTTAATATAATAATTTAATCAAATTTTGCTATCGAAAATTGTCTATTTTTATTTTCTTAAAATGATTATTTGTACCTCTACCTATTTATACGGTTTGTAACGCCTTCGTCTGTCTCTCTCTCTCTCTCTCTCTCTCTCTCGCACTCTTTCTGTGTCTCTTTCTCCTTACTACTCCTGTGATAGATCAATCGCAACGTTCGCCAGCTCAGATCGTGAATCTGCCCAGCACTGTTACCTTTGATGAGTATCAGCCGAGCGAGATTACCTGCGAGGTGGAGGGCAATCCGACGCCAACAATCACATGGACGCATGTCGATGCCCAGAGTGACGGAGGGACTAGAACGGATGGCAATCGATTGATATTCGAATTGCCACGCAAATCGGACGAGGGACGCTACCGTTGCCATGTGCAGAACCAGTACGGTGCGGACGAGAAATACGTGGAGGTCTATGTGCGGGGCAATGCACCGCAGCCGCCACCAGTGCGGGAGCGGGTCTTTATACAGCCGGAGGATTACAATGGCAAGGCCGGGGACACGGTGACCTTCTATTGCCACTCCATCAGCGGTGCCCAGCTGCGCTACGAGTGGCTGCACAATGGCCATCCACTGAATGCGCAGCAGCAGCGCAACATTATCATCACTGGCGACATGCTCAAGATTCAGGATGCCAGCGCCAGTGACTCTGGTGTTTACACGTGCATCGGCATCGATTTGCGCACACGTCGCAACTACACGGAGGAGGCGCGCGTCTACATCGAGCAGCACCAGTTGCCGCCAATTGGCAGCGGGTAGGCGTAGCATTATCTGTGGCAAGGCCAACAACATCGTTTCTTAACCATCCCAAATGTTTTGCCATTCATTTTTCAGCATTAAGCCACACATAATGCGACTCACCGAGAAGGTGTCCATCGATCAGGGCACTGACTATAGCATTACTTGCGAGTCCAGCGGATCACCCTATCCGAGCATCCAATGGATGAAAGACGGTGAATCGATGCCATCCAATGTCCACATTACCGGCAATGTTATGCGCATCATCAATGCCCGTCCCGAAAATCGGGGCTACTATTCATGCACCGCCGAAAACCTATACGGATCAGATCATTCCAGCGTTCTTATCGACGTCGAACGTAAGTCCATCGCTCCTTGCTCTATTTATATATATATATATATTATATTTTATAGGTATATAGATATTTATTTACTATATGATATATGTCTATAACATCTAGATATATTCAACGTTCAACATTGGTATTCACCATCATCTGGTATTTTCTACAGATCTCAGCAGAGCTAAGCTCAGCTCCATATATATATATATAGATTTATATATGAATATATATTCAAGAGCTTTTAGGATTGCGAAAATGGTCTATCCGCCTCATTAGCTAAGCTTTCAAACTAAGCCTTTACGCTTAGCTTGTAAACGGATTCGATTGAAGTTGAGCTCACCTTCTGTGGGAGAGCTTTTAAGCTCCACACTTCTGCATATACAAACGTATAGTTTTTGAAGAGCTTTTAAGCTCCACTCTTCAGCACATATTAACTTATAGTCTGTGCTGGTTGGCTGCATATTTAAGCATATTATTTCAATTGACATCCAATTTATACTTAAAGCTTAAGCAGACAACTTAAAATGCGCGATAATTAATGCGAAAAGCTCGAAACGTTAGACAAAGCTGTTGAATCCATAGTGAAGACGAGATGATGATCGAATACGGAATATGAATAGAATTTTAGGTGCATAACATTTCTCTTTGCTCTGTTTCTTCCTGTTGCTTTCCACACAATGCTAAACACAAATAAAAACATATATTGGTAACGTAAATTGATGAATTTCGCTGACTTCTTAATGACTATGACTATAACTATATAATAAATAATATTTTGAATAATTTCATTTGATATATATCGAATTTATTGTTATGCAATGCAAGTGCACAAGAACGGAGTCGGTAATAAGACAGGTCCGCACTGTCTGATCCTAATACTAATCTGTACAACCACCATAATTTACTTGCTTGCAGCTCGGGAGGCTCCGAGCGTTGAAATAACACCAGCGGTCCCAATGACATTCACAGTCACTGATCAGGGATACCTTTACTGTGTTGCCCAAGGCATACCCGTACCAACGGTGCAGTGGCGCCGTGTCGATGGCAAACCACTCAGTCCCCGACACCGGATGAATGAGGAGAATTCCGGCTATGTGATGTGAGTAAATGCGTCATGTCCAAGTCCAGCTGCTAATCCTTCTCTGTCCCTTCTCGCGATAGCATTCACGATATTGAAATTGGTGATGCTGGCGATTACGAGTGTGTAGCAGAGAATCCCGTTGGTCGCTCCACCGGCATCGCCACGATCCGTGTCATTGAGGCACCAGTCGTCACTATCGAGCCGAACACACAGGTGATGAGCTACACGGAGGGCGATGAGGTGCGCATCACCTGCCTCGCCAGCGGCGTGCCCAATCCCGTCGTCGAGTGGGACACCAATCAGCAGATCAGTCCGGCCAGCCGTGGCCAGAATACCGCCTACCTGAACATCTACCGTGTCACGCAAAACGATGCCAAAACTTACACCTGTTCAGCCTCAAACGAAGCGGGCAACGACCAAGCCACCATTCGCATCGAAGTTAAACCCAAGCGCGGCGATATCGGTGACGGTGAGTTCAAAATACTGTCCAGCTCAGTAATTCGCTGTAGTTGTTATTCACTGTACGTGAACCATTTATGATAGGTGGCTTAATAGCGGACATCTGCCTTGGCCAGAGCACCCATTACTTTATATTCATTTGTACTTAATTGTGCTTGTTGTCTTCGATCTATAGCTTATGGCGATGTGGTGCATGATCCCTTCAATTCCCGGTACCCTGAGCCATCCACACAGCGTCCGTATTACAATCCGAGTGACAACAGTCAAAAGTTCAACACCAATCTGGGCGACAATGTGACCCTCACTTGCGATCCGCCACCGTATTTGATCACCCACTGGGCTCGAGTTGATGGACAACCGCTCCTATCGAATGCACACTCGGAGCGCAATATTCTGACCATCACGTTTGTGGAGGAGCAGAATCTGGGCCAGTATCGCTGCAATGCGATCGATAATCGCGGCTCTCTTGTGACGTATGTGGTGCGTGAACTGGTTCTGCTGCCACTGCCACAGATCACATTCTCCCCGAGCATACCGTTGGTGGTGGAGGCCGATACCAATGTCGAAATCCACTGCAGGGTGATCAATGCCGAGCCACACAATGTCCAATGGGCCACCGACAATGGCCGACCACTGCCCAGGTGAGTTTCGAATACTTTTATAATTTTAGCTCTTAAATATGTTTATCGCAATATTTTTTATTTCCATGATTTTCTGGACAGATCTGTGCACATTAACGGAACTTTGCTTAGCTTTGTGGCCATAACTCCGGCGGATGCTGGCGGCTACAGTTGTACGGCGACGAATGACTATGGCAACCACAGCAAGACCGCTCAGGTGGTCGTCAGGCGGCCAAACTTCTACACTCCGCCGTCGCAATCGGATCTGCAGGAGCATCGCGAGGGCGACAGCATCCACTTGCGCTGCATTGTCTCCACGCAGCGTGGCGAGCATCGCGGCAATGTGCGGGTGAGTAAAGGACTATATATCAATATATCACTCAGGAATACAGATTCCGATTCCAACTATGCAAATTATCAACTATACAAAATACCAGTAAAGATTCAGATATTATTCAAAACATTTTCAAGGTATTCAATTGCCCATTGTAAGATGTTGATCATGATATCCGTCTGTCCACCAGCTGAACCGAACAGCTAAATAACGAAAACGATACACTCCTTTCTGGACAATTAATATCGGTTCTGGTTTTGGGGTCATACAAAATTTGAATTTTGAACTTATGCCCCGATTCCTGTTGCGATTTCAATCGGTAAACGATTCCGATTCCGATTCCAAGTCTTCTTTTACTGATTTCAATGCGTCTTGTATCTATGATAAATATGTTTTTATTTGGAGGTTAAAGTAATACAACAGTTTTAATGGAAGATCCTAAATCTGACTACAAATTTGAAGAAGAAGAGAGGCAGCAAATTGGTTGTATTAAAAATGTAAAATGCTCAATGCCTGATTGCAGTTCCACTGGTACCGCGCCGATAGACGCCCGCTGCCAAACGGTGCGCGTCCCGATAGCCAGGAGCTGATCCTGACATCGCTGCGCCTGGACGATGCCGGTGTTTATATTTGCGATTCGTATGACAGCAATATGGGACAGCATTTGGCTCCCACCTCCATCGATTTGCGTGTACAGCGTGAGTAGAGCCCTACCCCAAATCCACTCAACACCACCAATACCCCACTCTCTCCAACACACACACACACACACACACACACACACACACAAGCCCTTTGGTTATGTCAGATGTCAGGTCCGACAAATGCAACAGAAATATCTCTTTTATCTCTCTCTCTCTCACACACAAAAAAACAAAAAGAAAAAAAAACACAAAATGATCCTAAGCTAAAGCTACAACTTTCTTACGATTCTTAGGTCAGAGAATTTCAAATGCAAAATGATACAAAAAACAAAAAAAAAACAAAAAAAAAAAAATAAGTACGAAAAAAACAACAAAAAAAAATATATATATATGTAATTATTAACAGTAATATGACGAAAAATAAGGATTAGGCTTTGTTGGCAATATATAATGAAAGAAAAGAAAAGAAGAAAAAAAACCAAACGCAAAACCGAAGAGCTGATTGAAAGATTGAAACTCGCTCGCTCGCTGATTTTACTTTGTTCTATCAATCAATATCCAATATCCATATGTATATGTATGTCCATATGTATATGTATATCTCTCTCTCTCTACTACTTACTTACTATTAACACACACACACACACACTCACACACTTACACACTCGTACTCGCCACTTACTTACAAACAGTTGAAGTACATAAACTCTGTGAAATCGATTCAGAAACAAGACAAGAAAAAAGAGCTTTGTAAATATGCGAGCTGATAACCAAGTATCTTACTATCTACAAATGTAATCATACACACCAACACACACACCAACACACACACCCCAACACACACACCAACACACAACAATACACTTCACAAAACACACAACTGCCAAAATATAAGCAATATCGTCTTAACGGAAATGTATCTGATGGTTTTAGGGTATTACACACTCTGTACATATGACAATAAGCCACTAACCATTGTAACTCTAATATTTAAGCAAGAGTACCAACAAAAGTAATGATGGATACATATTTAATGCAATACGTTTTAAGTGCCAGCACTGGTTTTTTTTGTGACAAATAAAACAACAAAATAATTAACAAACATTTTACACAAGCAATGCAAATCTTTGTGTAAAGCACAACAACTCTAACAAATTCTTTTTATTTCCATTTTATTAACATTGATTAATGTTGACTCTTTTATTTTGTTTTGGCTCATATATACCCTGGCAGTTCAATTTAGTTGTCCGAGTCAAATATATGTATAATGGATAGATCTGTGGAAAAATGGTTTCAAGTTTTTTGGGGATTTTTTTTTTTTGAGTAAATTGAATTTTTGTCTTAAAGAAAAATCGATATTTGCTTTAATTTCTTCTTTTGTTGCCTAAAGAAGTGATCTGTTCGTCAATCTATCTGGCATCCTAGAATCGAAGGGTTTACCGGATATAAAGTTCATGCAAGGGTATTTAATCTTCGGCATGCCAAAGATATATCTGTTATCCTTTAAGGGTTTTTGATTATTGTTTTAAGGTTTCTTGAATTTTTTCTTTATTTTTGGTTTTGGTGTCGGTTACATTCACTTGTTGTCTCGTTTCTCGTTCAGCTGGTTTTCTGTGTTCATATTTCGTTTTGGTTATCGGATTACCACCTTATCTCTATCTATCTGTGTTCGTGATCGATCGGCGTTGTATATATAGAGATCAACTGTGTTTTGTGTTAATACGCATAAAAACGATAAATCAACAAATAAAAATTTGCACTGCACACACTTCCCCCTTACCATTGCTCTCTATGCCTTCTCCTCCCCTCCCCCAACCCAAACCAACCCAACCCAAAAGCACACAAGTTGCACCAGCACTCAAACAATACCCAATAATCTTAAAAAAAAAAAAAATATATATATAAAAAGAAATACAAATCGTATGTATTTATGGCCAATTACTATGAAAAAACAATGTAAATAATCTCTAGTTGAAAATGTCACCGTAAATTGTCTTAGATATTCGTATATTGTACTTTTGCGTTGAATAACTTAAAATCAGCAATATATATATACCTAAAATGAGGTTAGCAACTTTTTGAATAACTTTTCAATCAATATTTACACATTTGTAAACCAATATTGGCAAGACGAATCCAAATTTGAAAAACACTTTAATTTCAATCCTCAAAATTCGAAATTGTTTTTGTATCACTTACTCTGCCAAAATCTAAAGTTCTTAGAAGAAACAAAATTGATGTGAATTGAAGCTGTTGTTTATTTCAAATTAGGGCAAATGAATTATTTCAAATGAATAATTTGATAAACATATATTTTTTATTTCTCTTCTCTTTCTTTACTGCTTTTTTCTCTTCTCTCTCCCTCTCTCTCTCTTACATGTGCGCTTGTGCAAAATAAATAATGCAAAATGAAATACATTAAATATTGAAATAAAAAAAAAACACATACACACACACATATATATATAATATAACTTATAAAACTTGAAATGTTTTGGGCGCTTTGCATTTTGATACGAACAAAACAAAATACAAAAAAAAAAAAAAAAAAACAATCTCATGTATACATAAACCATACATGCATACATACTCTACTATATGCCATATAAATATGTATATATATATATATATATATATATATATGTATATATATATTTATACTATATATATATATGCAATGCTGCAACAACATCAACTCAACTGCTACAACAACAACCGCATCTACAACAACCGCAACAACTGCATCAACAACCAACAATATAAACAAACAAAAAAAACTATATATATATACAAATAATCAACTTGATATCACCTTAGCTAATAAGTACAATACGAAGCCGTATAAGGGAAGCCAAGATTTCCCCTGCATGGTCTTCTATATATGTAAAGGTGTGTGAAAGCTATCGCGAAATAATCACATTTGAAATTCACTTTTCCAGGACAACTTAATTCTTATAATTTTTTTTTTTATAATTTTGTATGAGTAGTTTTTTTTTTTTTAATTTTTGACTATTTGAATTGCATATAATTTAGTATGTCATTTTGTATTATTTTTTAATTTTCTTACTTACGTCTAATGATGTTTGCCATGTATTACTGATTACTGTAAAACTGTTTCTACATATAATACTAAATACTCAACTAACAAAACAAAAAAAAAACAAAAAAAAATCATTTTGTTCGCCCACTAAACAAAAAAAACAAAAACAAAAACAAATAAATAAAAAAACACGCACATTCCTGCCACAAAATGTAGCTATAGGATTTAGTTAGTAATTGCATCTGGTCACAGTTTTTCCCCGAGCACATACCCGAAATTATACTAAACACTGTTGTTATCAATCAGCGCACAAGTTACGATCAACTACTCAGTATTATCTTGCAACATACCCGAGGGTAGCTTAAACATTGGCAACCGGTGCGTATGCGTAATCTGGTGGGGCAAATGAGTGAAGGACATTCAAGGCTTGTACTCACTAACCGTGGCTGACTGAAGTTGTACAAGGAGTCACTAAGCTAATCTCATATTTTATGCACAACAAAAAAACTATACATATATATATATATATATATATATGTGTATATATATTTGTGTATATATATGTGTTTATATATGAAAAACTAATTGCAAATAGATTTAAAAGTGAGCAAAATAACGCCAGCCAAGCCGCTGGCAGCGCCCCCGCGCCCCTCGATCATCTCGTACGCTTGCCAGGCGAACGATTTCAAATGCGTTTCGCATCCGCACACGTGCGTCAAGTCGAGCATGGTCTGCGACGGCATCTACGATTGCACGGATCACTCGGACGAGTTCAATTGCACGCGCGACTTTGCCAGCAAAGCGGCCAGCGGCAGTTCAACTGGACTGGGCAACGGGATCGGAATCGGCATCGGAACGGGAATTGGTACAGGAACGGGAGCGGGCACGGGCACTGGATTGGGCAGCTTCAAGCGCTGGAAGAAGAGTCACGCACGCAAGCAGCAGCAACATCAGCAGCAGCAGCAGCAGCAATGGAGACAGCAACTGCGACAGGATCAACAACAGCAACAACAGCAACAACAACAACAACCACATTCTGCTGGGATGACAAAGCGTCAAGTTGTGCAGTTGGCAAAAAGTTTCGGTTGGTCTTAACGTTTTTCACTTTTCTTCTAACTCTCTTACTCTTCTACTTTAGCCTACGCTCTCTCTTTCACTCTTTTACTCTTTCACTCTTGCTCCCCACACACATTCTCGCTCATTCCTTCATGCTACAGATCCATTTTCTCAAGAGCGAGCAAATTAAACCATATTTGAGAGGAGGAGCAACTGCCTGCTGAATTTGACAGTAGCATGAGAAAACGGATCTTCAACATGTGCTCTCTCTCTCTCTCTCTCTCTCTCTCTCTCTCTCTCTCAATTTATATCTATGCTTTATCTGTATCGTTATCTTTATCTGGCTATCCATCTATCCACCTGTTTGGCCCTCTAACTTCGTTCTTAGGCGCACAACTTTCAAATGCAAAACCGACAAAAAAAACCTGCAACAATTGCAACATGCACTCAATTCACGTTTAAAACTAAGAATAATTTAGATTATTATTATTAAAAAATAAAATAAAAACAATCATCGACAACAACAACAACACGAGTACAGCTGAAGCAATTGCAACAACAACAACAACAACAACAGCAACCACAACCACAACAACAACAACCACTGCAACAGCAACAGTAACAAAAGCGAATTAGTGTGTGTTTGGGTATAACCGTTAGCTGCTTTTCTGACTGTGCGCGGGTTCTTAGTATGTAAGTCGTAAAGTTAATGTTATCGATAACGATAGCGATAACACAAACTGTGCCTTCATTGGCCGTACGCGCATGTATCCGTTAACACCCGTTTACAGCATCAACGTCACCAAAAACTTTGATGCCGATCGCGACTCTATAACAAAAAAAAACAAAATATATAAAAATGGTTTCCAGATTTGTAATTGTATTTGTATTATCGCATGTGGGTATACCAACTTGTACTACTAACCCATGAGAATTGTGTAAGAAATCAATGTTGATAAATACCAAAACAAAATTTTGTAAATAATGCACCACACACATACACACACACACACGCACACACACACACACACGTACACCTGCGTGGTTGGCGGGCATAAGAATACCACCACAGCGAGTCATAGCTTGTCGTATGAGGCGACTGATATGGCACGGGGATGGCACTACTCGGATAAGGCGAAAGTTCTTGAACGTCATTAACAAGGCAATGGCCAAGGCGATTCTTATCCTGAGTAGTGCAAGCAACTCGTGACCTCCGGCAGTAGGCCAGGTATCCCCCGGATAACCGTCAAGCATCCGCTTGGCGGTCAACCAACACGAGAAGGCGACTAAGGCAGAGCCCAGTAATGCCTTGGAACGAGACCACTGGAAACCCCACACGGATGAGATGATTTTTGGGCTGACGGTAGCAGTATTCTAGCATCTCAGTAAGCGGAGTGAAATCTTGCCGAAATGACTGCTAGGGTAATGCTGCTACTGCCTCCGTCCCGTTAAAACTTGGCAAGTCTCCAAGCACGCTTTCTGGTGCGTCGTCATTAAGTTGGCAGTACAGGTTCAGTTGATTCAATCCTGATTTAAGCGAATCCGGCTCTGAACACCCGACCCCATAAGGGCGGGTGTCAACCCTTGCATGGCCTCCCTGCTTGCAAAGATAACCATGGGATTTTTACGCTACTGTACAACGACCAGAAATAACGACTTGGAGTTGGGACCCACCAAAATGAAGACAAATAATATCAATACACAAACAAAAGAGAGTTGCGAAGCGTTCGCGAGCAGCAGGAGGACGTTGAGATCTCCTGCGGGTGGTGTAGCGCCACCACCGGAGACCAACAGGGAGGAGGGTACTGGCCTGACGAACCAGCGTAGCACAGCGCTATGCGATCTCGGCCAAGAAATCTCCAAGCTGGTGGAGATGTTGGAGGATGGGAAACGGCGCTCCATCCACCAGCCGATGCGCGACTCAATCGAGAGCATCAAGGCGCTCTACGAGCTGGTAGCCATCCAGCTCCACGATGACGGAGCTAAAGCCGTCATAAGGACGCACCAGTCTTCGCAGACGTCTCCCCCCGCTAGACCGGTGGCGGAAGTTAAAAGGAAGCTGCGTCCAGGGTCGACCACACCCCGCACACCTAATAGTAAGCGGAGTAAGGGAGAGGCCGGCCCGGTCGTCGCCGCGGCGAAGTCGGCGAAGTCGTCAGCAGAGGAGGTTCCAAAAAGCGTGGAACCCTCAAACGGCGAAAGGTGGACAAAGGTCACCTATAAAAAGGCCAGTAAGCCAAAGAGGCCAGAGGTCCGCAAGGAGAAGGCGCGCCCCGACGCAATAATCATTGCAGCGAAGGGAGACGCTACCTACGCGGACATACTCCGCAAGGTCAAAGCGGATGAAAAGCTTAGCGAGCTGGGGAAGGCGGTCTCCAGGATACGGAGAACCCAAAAGGGTGAGCTGCTACTGCTGCTGAACAAGCCAGGGACGGATACCTCGGCATTCAGGAGCCTTGTGTGCGATACGCTGGGCGAGAAAGCAGAGGTGCGATCCCTCGCTCACCGGGTGACCATCGAATGCAGGGACCTCGACGAGGTCACCACCAAGGAGGAAATGATCGCCGCGTTACGTGAGCAATTCGATGTGGAGATCCCTCCGGAGGACGTCACCCTGCGTAAGGCGTACGGGCAGACCCAAACTGCCTCAATTAGGCTGCCCGCAGATGGTGCAAAGAAGGCGCTGTCTACCGGGTCCCTAAAAGTGGGATGGGTTAGCTCGCGACTCCGGGTGCGCACTAACGTGACCAAATGCTTCAGATGCCTGGAGTTTGGCCACCTCGCTAGGCAGTGCAAGAGCGAGCACGACAGGTCGAATCTTTGCCGAAGATGCGGAGGAGAAAACCACCTGGCCAAGGACTGCACCAAAGAGCCGCAGTGTATGTTCTGCAAGGAGAAGAACACGGAGTTCAAACACACCGCTGGCAGCGGCAGATGTCCCATGTTCAGGAGTGCACTGGCCAAAAGAACATGAAGTGCGTCCAGCTGAACCTCAACCACTGCGAGGCAGCTCAGGCCCTGCTGAGACAGTCGGTCAGGGAGACGCATGCAGACCTGGCCATAATCTGCGAGCCGCACAGGCCAATCTCTGGAAGCGGATGGGCGGCCAGCAAGTGTGGGAAAGCGGCCATCTGGTCTCTCCGTACACCACCGAAAGAAATCAGCACGGACCATGAAGGGTTTGTCCGTGCAAAGATTGACGCCATAACATTTTATAGCTGTTACGCCCCGCCAAGCTGGGATCTGAGGAGATTCCAGCAGTTGCTGGAAGAAATCTCGGAGGATGCTCGCGGCAGATCCCCCATGGTAATTGCCGGTGACTTCAACGCCTGGGCAGTAGAATGGGGCAGTCGTGTGACGAATGCCAGAGGCACCTGTCTGCTAGAGGAGTTCGCGTCAACCGACGTAAACCTAGCAAACGACGGGAGGCGGCTTACCTACAGCAAGGCTGGCAGAGGGTCCATCATAGACATTACCCTGCTGAGTAGCTCGCTATGCAGGAGGATGACGTGGAGAGTCAGCGATGACTTCACTTTCAGCGATCACCAAGCGATACACTTCGTGATCAATGAAATATCGCAAAGGCAATCAAGACCCCAAACATGTGGACCCAAGTGGAAGGGAAGCCTCCTGGATGAGGTGACCCTTACCGAAGCCCTGCGCGGTTCTGTATTCCCAGCCACCGGGCAATCCGCAGACAACATGGCGACAAGCCTAATGCGTTGCGTTACGGACGCATGCGATTTGTCTATGCCCAGGAGGAAGCCAAACAGACGAGCAACTCCCTGCTATTGGTGGAACGAGGAAATCAACCAACTAAGGAAAGCGTGCCTACTGGCCAGAAGGCGCTCCCAGCGCGCTAGGGGCCGCCCGGAATTCGCCAGTAAGCTGGATGACCTCAGAAGAGCCAAGAGAGAGCTGAAACGCAGCATTAAAAGAAGCAAGGCCAGCTGCTTTCGGGCAATCTGCGAGGAGGCTGACGTTAATCCTTGGGGAACTGCATACAAGGTTGTCATGAAGAAGATCCGGAGCCAGGAGACCGTTCGGGTAACATGCCCAATGGCTCTAGCCAACATAGTGGCGACGCTGTTCCCCCAGCACCCGAGGCGGCGAGAAATGGTACCAACCCAGCGAACGGAGCTTGTTCAGGCCGTCACGCCGGAAGAGGTCGTGGAGGCAATTAGAGGATTGGGCGACAAAAAGGCCCCAGGACCTGACGGTATCCCCAACAAGGCACTGAAGCTGGCGGTCCGCACGATACCAGAAGTATTTGCGGCCACCTACTCAAAATGCCTACAGGACGGAGTGTTCCCGAGGCCGTGGAAGCGGCAGCGGCTAATCCTCCTGCCAAAAGGGGATAAGTCGTTCGACGACCCTTCAGGATACAGGCCTATCTGCCTTCTAGATTCGGCGGGAAAGGTCCTGGAGCGGATAATATACAACCGACTCCTGGCCATCATCGACGAAAAAAACGCGCTCTCAGCCAGCCAATACGGGTTTAGGAAAGCCCGCTCTACCGTGGATGCAATCCAGGCGGTGGTAGATATTGCAGCCAAGGCAATCGAGGGAACGAGGTGGAGGTGGGGCGACAAGGAGTATTGCGCTGTAATAACCCTCGACATACGCAACGCGTTCAACTCGGCGAACTGGTCGCGCATCATAACAGCCCTGGATGGAATCGGAGTACCGTCGTACATATCATGTACCATATCCAACTATCTATCAGATCGGGTGTTGGAATATGATACAGAAGACGGACCCAGGACCTACGAGGTCACAGCAGGAGTGCCACAGGGCTCCGTTCTAGGCCCTCTGCTGTGGAACCTAATGTACGACGAGGTACTTAGGCTCGAACTGCCACGGGGCTGTACCCTCATTGGCTTCGCAGACGACCTGGCACTAGTTGTAGTAGCCAAGGAGTGCAAAGAGGTAGAGGCCGCAGCGAACGCGGCAATTAGAACTGTAGCTGAATGGATGAAGGATGCGAGCTTGGAACTTGCAGGCCATAAGACGGAGGCCGTACTCATTACTAGCCGCAAAGTAGTAGAGTACATACAGGTGCAAGTCAACAACGATGTTGTGAAATCCAAGGAGTCTATAAAATACCTGGGCGTCAGGTTGGACAATAGACTCAGCTTCCGGCCGCATATAGAGTATGTCAGCCAGAGAGCAGCCAAATTACAAGGCGCTCTCTCGCGCATGCTGCCCAATGTTGGAGGTCCCAAGCCAGCAAGGCGCCAATTGATGGCGAGAGTGGTAGCCTCAGTACTGTTGTACGCGGCACCCATATGGGCGACGGCTGTGTCCAGTAACAAAGGGCTAAAAAGGAAGCTCTCGGCACCCTACAGGCTGAGCGCCCTCCGAGTGATCTCCGGCTTCCGCACGGTCTCGGAAGATGCAGCACTGGTCCTGGCAGGAGTGGTGCCAGTTGACCTGCTAGCGATCGAGATGAAGGAGATCCGCGCTAGAAGGATAGCTGCGCCGGACACTATGGAGACCATCCGAAGCTCAGTAAGAGCAGCGACGATGGACGCCTGGCAGTACAGATGGAGCACGGCGAGTAAAGGAAGGTGGACGCACCGATTGATCCCCAATGTAGAGGAGTGGATTGGAAGAAACGCAGAAAGGGAGTTAGATTACCACTTAACGCAGTTTATTTCAGGTCACGGCGGCTACAGGAGCTACCTGCACAGGTTCAGGCACGAGGACATCCCGCAGTGCCCGACATGCCCGGACGCCATCGAGGATCCGGAACATGTGCTCTACCATTGTTCGAGATACAGGGGAGTGTCCGGCTCAGTGCCCCCACCGGAGAGCTTGGTACAGTACATGATGGAGTCTCCGTCACACTGGAGAGATGTCCGCCAGCTCATCATATGCATACAGAAGGATCTGAGATTATGCGAAACTGAGCGGCGAGTGACGGAGAGTGCCTAGTTAGGCAACCCACCCCGGTGAAGTAATACTTTACGGTGATACCGCCGGGCGTGGGGGTGTGTGTGTGGGGGTGTTTTTAGTACGTATGCATCGACGTTGTCTTTGAATCGTGCATGCAGGTGGCACGGGCCACCTGTATCTCCAGAAGATTCTCACCCCCATGGCGTATCCAAAAAAAAAAAAAAAAAAAACACACACACACGTAAACACGCACACATACTTAACTAGTGAACGAGAATATTGAAATTGAAAATTATGTAAACTAAACCAACAAAAATCTTTCGATCGAAATCAAATTGCCATCAAAATCTTATCGATAAATGTAGACTTTGTATCGTATGAGTAGCCAATATAAATATTTGTATACATGTCTGTAGCTAAGTATATATGTTAATGAAATCGTACTGGTCCAGTGGTAATCCATTTCTGTCATTTGTTTCACACTAGGCAGCAAAAACCCAAAAAAAAAGAAATATAAATCTTAAACAAAACATTGTTGAATAACCTGCCAAAACAGAAACATTTTGAACAATCGCATTCGTAACCTGCTCTCATCATACACACACACCCACACACACACACCAGAACACATACACACACACACACATACATACATACTTATGTAGTCGTATTCTGTGTGATTCGAAACAGTAGAAACAATTAGTATTATTTGATGTAGCTGTGTTCCATTGTACTTCTCGATATTATTCATTATTTTTTGTTAATTTAGTATCGATATCACCGTTCTACTCTCCCCTCTCCCCCCGTCAACTTCTATGTATTTACTTGTCTAACTAGGAAACAAAATTCCAAACATAAAAACAAAAACAACAAAAAATTAAATGAAATTAAAATTACTAAAACATGGGATGAGTATCGAACGCACACATACACACATACACACACACATACATACACAAAACGATAGATTTTTTGATTATTGATCTATCGCTTAAGCGTTCGATAAACATCGCATAAACTATCTGTATTAATCGACATTCTTGACATGTATTTTGCTAACTGCTTTTTTCTTTCTGTGTATTTTTTTACTATCTTACTCCTCATCTCAATGCCACACACACACACACACACACACACACACACACCCAACTACACACACACACATATACGTGCACTTGTCCATCACATAACTCAATTGTGAATTGTCGCCAATTGTGAACGTTACAAACGCCGAAACACAAACATCTTCAAATCCTCCTCGTCGTCGTCGTCGTCGTCGTCGTCATCGTCGTCGCTCTTATTCTTGCTTTACTGTGCTGTCCCATGTTTTGTGGTGGTGGTGGTCTTTACGATGATCCTCTCTCCCATCCGTGTGCGGATGCTGCAGCGGGCGCATACCTGCCGCCCCGCGACTACAGCCTCAAACTGGATCAGCAATCGTCGCAGTTGCGCCCAGGCGAATCCACCCAGGTTGAATGCTACTCCTCGGACAACAGCTATACGGATGTGATCTGGGAGCGTTTCGATGGTGCCCCACTCTCGCCCAATGTTCAGGTTAGTGCCCCATCTCTCCCAACTGGTATTATGTCACATGCAGAATATATTTCAAAACGAATGTTTTTACAATGCCCAAAATGTGACAAGAGGCTAATCCTTCGGTCTCTCTCTCTCTCTCTCTCTCTCTCTCTCTCTCTCTCTGTCGCACCCATGCTGGTTATTTGATTTATAGCAAGTGGGCAACAGCCTGGTGATTAGCAAGGTGACCGCCGCCGATGCTGGCGTCTATGTCTGCAAGTGCCGAACTGATGAGGGTGAATTGTATACGACCAGATACGAGCTGGGCATTGAGGCGCAGCCTGAGTCGGAGACGCAACCGGAACCGGAACAGGAACCGGAACCGGAGCACCCAGAAGATCTGCGCCAGCCAAAGATCGTTCACGCCCAGGCAGGCGACCAAACCGAACTCAGCTGCGGCGCTGATGAGAGCCGTCAGCCCAGCTACCGCTGGTCCCGTCAATATGGCCAGCTGCAATCGGGTCGCGATATACACCAGGTGAGTATTGTACATCTATCTCTCTTCCTCTCTATCTCTCTCTCTCTCTCGCATTCGACGTAAACAGGAGCAGCTGGTGCTGCAGGATGTGCAAGCAAACGATGCCGGCAGCTATGTGTGCACGGCCAGCTACAGCGATGGGGAATCCGTTGATTATCCCAGCATATTGGTCATCACTGGCGCCATACCACATTTCCATCAGCTGAACCATCCGATGTCCAGTTACATGAGTTTCCCCAAGTTGCCGGAATCGTCGTTCAAGTTCAATTTTGAGGTCACATTCCGGCCGGAATCACCAAATGGTCTGCTGCTCTTCAACGGCCAGCCACGTGCCACTGGCGACTACATTGTGCTCTCACTGAAGGATCGCTATGCGGAGTTCCGCTTTGACTTCGGCGGCAAGCCGCTGGTGGTGCGTGCCGAGCAGCCGGTCAAACTGAACGAGTGGCACACAATTCGTGTGCAGCGCTCCCGTCGCGATGGCTACATTCAGCTGGACGAACAGCGACCGGTAGCCTTCCCCACTCTCAGCCAAACGCCGCAGCTGGAGCTGATCGCCGACTTGTATATTGGCGGTGTGCCCAACTGGGATCATCTGCCCGCCGAGGCGGTGACAGAGCAGAAGGGCTTCGTTGGCTGCATCAGTCGGCTGACGTTGCAGGGCCGCACCATTGAGCTGATGAAGGAGGCCAAAATGAAGGAGGGCATCACCAGTTGCAAGCCCTGCGCCCAAATGCCCTGCGACAATGGTGGCATCTGTCTGGAGAGCCAAACGGAACAGGCCTACACCTGCATCTGCCAGCTGGGCTGGACGGGACGCAATTGTGCCGTCGAAGGCACCCAATGCACACCCGGCCTCTGCGGCGCCGGACGTTGCGAGAACACCGAAACGGACATGGAATGCCTCTGTCCACTCAATCGCACCGGCGATCGCTGCCAGTACATCGAGCATCTCAACGAGCACAGTCTCAACTTCAAGCGCAACAGCTATGCGGCCTACAAGTAAGTCCTGTGAATCCTCTCCACCTCACTCCACTCCAGGCCATACCTGACCATACCTTACCCTACCCATCTAAGTATGTTCCTTTAAATCATGTAGGATTTCCTTGATTCCAAAAAAGGATAACTAAGCAGGGTTTCTCCTGAAGGCTATTCTCTGAGACTGAATTGAACTGAAATGAACTGAACTGAACTACGCTCCTCTAATCCTCTTTAATCTTTGAATGTTTTGCAGAACACCTCGTGCCGGTCGGCTAAATGTGACACTATCGCTGCGTCCGTCCAGTTTGCGGGATGCAGTGTTGGTATATACGGCGGAATCGAATCTGCCTAGCGGTGATTATGTTGCCCTACTGCTGCACGATGGCCACGTCGAGCTGATCATCAATACGGCGGCACGCCTCAAGCCGGTTGTGGTGCGCTCCCAGCAACCGTTGCCACTGCACCGATGGACACGCGTCGAGCTGCTGCGTCGCCAGGGCGAAAGCATACTCCGTGTCGGGGATGAGGTCGAGCAGCGCGCTAAGGCGGCGGGTGCACCACGAATGCTGTCGCTGAAGACGCCACTCTATGTGGGCGGCTACGACTGGGCGACGGTCAAGATCAATCGGGATGTGAACATCACCGATGGCTTCGATGGCTGCATCTCGCGGCTGTTCGACTCGACACGGCCCATTCAACTGCTGGCCGACATTAAGGATGCGGCCAATGTGCAGAACTGTGGCGAACTCAATGAGATCGGCGATGCTGATGCCGAAGCCGAGGCCGATGGCGAACTGCCCATTGCACCAGCCATCGCTGACGACGATGAGCCGCAATCCTATGCGCTGTCGCCCTGCGCCAGTGATCCGTGTGAGAATGGTGGCACCTGCACCGAAGTGGAGCAGCAGGCGATCTGTGACTGCAATCTGGGCTTTAGCGGCAAGCGTTGCGAGGATCGTAAGTGTCTCGACATTAACTTAATGCTCCTTAATTTTACCAATGCTTGCTTGTTAGACATCCAAGTGAGTTTCAATGCCTCGTTCCGGGGCAATGGATATCTGGAGCTGGATCGCAATCAATTCAACAGCGAGGTGGATCAACAGTATACGACAGCAGCGATTGTCTTCTCCACGATCAAACCGGATGGCCTGCTAATGTGGTGGGGCCAACAATTGGGCGAGGAGTTCACCGGCCAGGACTTTATAGCCCTTGCCGTTGTCGAGGGCTATGTGGAGCTGTCGCTGCGTCTCGATGGCCAGGAGGCGATGATACGCAATTCGGAGAAGCAAGTGAACGATGGACACCGTCACATTGTGCTTGTGAAGCGTGCGGACAACACTGCCATACTGGAGGTCGATCGCATCTCTGAGTCTGTTGAGACGCGGCCCACCAGCAAGAAGGAGATGCATCTGCCAGGCAACGTATTCATTGGTGAGTCTCATAATCATCCCGCATCCAAATCCAATTTTCATATTAATTTCGTTTTCGATCTCAAGGTGGCATACCGAACATCATGAGTTTCACGGGTCAACGCTATAGGCACAACTTCAATGGCTGCATCGTCACCGTCGAGGGGGTGGACAACAGGCAGATCAATGTGGGCAAGACAGCCGTCAATGGCGTCAACGTGGACACCTGCCCCGTGTGAGTAGCTACACATGTATTGTTTGGCCTAGGCTGCTAACATATCTTCCACTGGGCTTAAGCTAGAAGAGAACCGGATTGTGATTCGACCTTACTCCTTCGACCTTAGTCCTATTATTATTTTGTGTTCCCGTTCTCTCAATGCCCTTGCTTATTTTACTTCTCTCAACATGAGAGAGAATCTGCTCCATGAAAAGTATGGAACTCTCTCGTTATTATTGACATGAGTAAATATGTATAAGCATTGCTTTATTTTTGCCATTCGGACATTGAGAAAATTAAATTTCTTTATTTGGAAAATTTATCGGAATGTTAAATCAAGAATTTGAGGTTGGCGTTCCTAAACAAGGTTTAAGCTTCTCAGATTTATCGTGCTGCTAATCTGTTAATTTTGAATATTGAATGCGGAATGCGGCTTTGGCTTTGGCGGCGATTAGCGACTACTGGAATCCATCCAGTCTCGTTTACCACGACTACGATCCCAGCGACAAGCGTTATGATCCAAACTTTTTCGATGCCATCGATCAGCCACCGCCGGTACACATTATCTATCCGCGACCCAACCTTAATCAGTTGCAGAATGGTCATGGCAATGCCTACGATGCCAGTGTGCGGCCTGTGTGCGTGCCAGTGGCACCACTAGCCCTACTGACAACCACACTCGTCTGGTTGCTGCTTGCCCCCAGCTAAGCGGTCGGTCCTGGCGCCATCTGTTGACGAAATTAAATACAGCAAAAAATTGATCGTGCCACATCATTGCAAAATATCATGTTAAAATATCAAAATATATACAAAGTATATAAGATAGAAACTATATCTAAAGCATAGACAAATATTGGATATACCTGTGTACTATGAGATCCTAAAGGATTTCACCATATACATACATACATACATACATAAATATTTACAGACCAACATATATAGTCAATGTGTAATTTTTTTTTTTTTTTTTTTTTTTGCCAAAATATGTAGTTAGCACGAAATTATTGTTAAAAATATCGTTTAATATTTACTAGCAATTAAGAAACTGAATACGTGAAGCAGTACTACGCAGAACCTCTAGTTCTGGCCAGATCCCGATATCTTTTGGCACATGCCTGACTATTAACTAAATGGAAGTAATATACATACATATACATATACATACAAATATATTCTATGATAAACCTACTGAATATATCAACTTGTATGTCTCTATATAAATACTATCTATATATATATATATATATATATACTTAAATACTGAATGCTGGCGCAGGCGTTGAGACAAAGTCTGAAATTGCAAACACTTTAATATAGGGCAAAGAATGCAAAGCGATAAAGCTTCCAACTCAGTCGGTTATCCCTTAGCGCTTGCTTAGCTTTGGCCATTTACGGTTATGGCTATGAATATCTATAGAAACTTAAGATCAAATGACATTAACAGAAACTAGCGGTTAATATTGATAATTTAGTGAATGGCGAAAAGCTTTCAAAGTAGCAAGAGCGTCAGTGCATTGAAAGCTCATTTTAAATGGAACGCTTTTATGTTTGGTGGCAGCTTAAAGCTTAACTTAATGGCAGTCACAGCATTGAATGGATTCAGCTTATATTCTCAGGCCATTATCAGCTTGTCAGCTAACCTTTGGTAAAGTGGCTTTTAACTTTTGTCACTATGCAAGACGCAATATGTTTTCCTAGTCACAACTATACAGATAATTTATATTTTATTTCAGTTACATTTTATTTATAATATATATTTATATAATTCTTTTTTAAATATTTGTGTTTATTTTAATTTAAATTAAAATTAAAATTTATTTACACATTATGTTCCATATATTTTAATAATTGAATAATTTTTTATTTCTAATTTTTTGTTTTCATTTTATAGGGTCGATGAGGCTCGTGGCGGCACTGAACCACCAGTCGTTTAAAGCAATACACAAAAACCCACAGCAAAAGTTAGCTTTTTTTAATACAACTTTTTTTTATACATAAACTATGTTAGACTATGCGAATGTGGAATATCTATACATATAACAGATATAAAGAACAAAAGGAGACAATTTACACACTGCGCTAATTTTTGTCTCGAAGAAACAACAAGCGAAACAATCGAAACAAGAACTTCAAACGAAATGTTGCAATTGCTTCTTCTCCTTCTTATTATATTATTGTTAATCTTAAATGAGAACAAAATTATTGTAATGATAATGATTAAAAGAAAAAAATGAAAAAAAAAAGAAATAATAATTATGAAACCAAACAACTAACTTTAAACTTACAATGGCCATAAGAAGTGAGACCCAAAAACCAACTCGAAACGAAACAATAAAATATACATAGAACTTTAAGGCCCAACTAACTCAAACACAACAACAACGCATACTAGCCAACAACAACAACAACAACAACAACAGACAAGAACAAACTACATATTAGCATTTTATAATCATTTATTTTATTTTTTTTTGTCTATTCATTTTCGATGATTTTGTTTTTTTTTTCGTTGAGAACCCAGTGTAAAATGTTGAACAGCTTAACTGATAACAGTCCTTAAACTTACAAGCATCCAAAACAACAAAAGCAACAACAACCAATTGCATATAAAACACGCACACACACATACACACAAGCAAGCACATTGCACAAATTTATAAATTTAAACTAAATATACTTATACTATGCAGTTAATTCAACAAGAATAAACATTAAACAACAAAATTATTATCAGCATAAATGTATAATAAAAACGAACCTGTTGAGTGGATAACAATAAATAAAATCCAAAAAAAAAACAATAAAAAATATTAAAAACAAAAAAAAAAATGTCAAAAAAAATACACGTGTTTATTGTACAGTTGATGGGTTGAGGGGGAGGGGGGTGGGTGACTTCATAAGGCACAGCTTCCTTAACGCAGCGCAGCGCTTGCATTGGTGAGATCCCTAGAAGAAGCTTTGTAAAATTGCATTCGCATACGTCGTCGTCGTCGCTCTCGACAAGCGTCTCGTGCGAGCCGAACGAAGTGAGCCGAACGCGTCGTGAAGACCTCGCCGGTCTTGCTGCGCCGCGTCACGTCTTCGGTCAGTTACTTACGTGACGCGACGCTGCCAGGTTGTGTGTGTTGTGTACACGGCGTTCCGACAGCAACAGCGTGCGCCTCAATTCCGTTTTCCCAACGCGTCTTTTTGGCGTCTTTCTCGTCAGTGTTTTTATTCTGTTTTTTTATGTTTTTGTTTTGTATTTAGTTTTGTTAGTGTGCGTATTGTTATTAATGATATAAATGATAATCATAACGATAAGGAGAGCATTGCTGCGCCTACCTGTTTTCATATAACTTCATATTAAATGACAGCAAATGCAATTTGCCTTTGCAAACAAATCCAAGCACAACAACAACAGCAACAACAATGAAAGTGCGTGCGAAGTGCTTAAAGCGTTTGCATTGTTTGTGTTGTTGTTGTTGTTGTTGTTGTTATTCTTCTTGTTTTTTTTTTTTTGTTGAGTTTCATTTTCGTCTTATTTTGATTTTTATTTATACTTGTTCTGCAGTTCTGTGTATCCCGTGTATTTATTTTGTTAGTATTTTTAAAACGTCGACCGGCAAACAGCTGCAAAAGGCAACGAAACAAAAAAGACAACAAAATGACATAAATACTCGAAACGATGTACGATCGGGTTAAATGATGAATGATCTATTATGTAAATAAAAAAATATATACAATAAATACATGCGAAGTAAAGTCAGATGATAAATGCATTTAAATACATACACACATGCATTCAAATGCATAGTTATGTACATACATAACAGATCGGCTATTTAAGTGATGTATAATTAAATGATGTACAACTTGATGTATTCGCAGAAACATTTATTTTTATTCACGCACAAGTGATTTACTGATGCATGGATTGCTAATGTTTCATAACATAATGCTTGGGCGAAAAATGAATGAATGTTTAGCCATTAATTATGTTTATTCATTCACAATAACCGTAAAAATATCAATTTTTGCGGTTTACCTTCTGCCGGCTGCTGCTGTTTGCTGCTCTTCCTCTGCCTCAACGACTTTTTTGGAGAGTAAAATTTGGGAAATGTTCCGTTGCCCGATTTAATGCCAACGGATGTGGCATCAACTAATTGACTCCAATGCCCCCACAAAATAAAAAAGAAAACGATTTCTTAGTCTTTTCTCTATTTTCTATTCTATTTTGTATTTTTTTTTGTTGGTTCTAAATAAAATAAATTTACGATTTGATTTTTTATGTGTTGCAAATAGGTTCTCATGTTTTATCGCTGTTAACTAATGAATGAACCAAGTGCTTAAAAAAAAACAATAACAACAACAACGGCAATTGTGCAGAGCTGAAACGCTCTCTTTCTCTCCCGTGCTCGCTCTCTCTCGCTCACTCTCCCTCCGCTCAAATATGTCAATGGGGTGCGAGAAGTGAAGGCAATCAAAGGCAATCAACGATTTGGAATCCTGAAATCCTTGGACCCTAGCACACAGGTGAGTTGAGCATATATATATTTTTTTTTGTTTCGCAACGACAGCTAACGGCAATTGCACGACTGGAAAGTAGTTCATCTGGTCAACAAGTTGGCCATAAAATGCAACCTGTCCCGTTTCGTCCAACTTGACAATTTGTACTGGCCAAGTGAACGACGCATGTTGTCATGTCCTTTTTTGGCCAATAGTTGCCACCAGTTTTGTGTTTTTTGTTGTTTTAGTTGCATTTTTATTTTTTTATTAACTCGACTTTGGCCCATTTCTGCAAATAACAGCAACGACAACAACAACAAGTGCTTTGCAGCTAAACATTTCAGCAGAGACACAAACCCAGGCAGCATCAGCAGCAGCGCAGCAACTGCGCTCAGTAATACGAGCTGCACGATTTATTGTGGCTGTTGTTGTTGTTGTTACCTACAACGATGCGGCCGAAATGCAAACGAAATGACCGATCAGCTCCCTCACCCCCCTTTCCCCATACCCACTCCTCATACACCATGCTGTTGATAACATTAATGAACTGTCTACAAATGCGACGACGACGTCGCCGTTGGCTGCTGCGCCCGCACAAGAATAGAAACCAACACACACACACTCACAGAGCCTCACAAAGAGAGCAACAGAAGGAGAGAGAGAAAGAGCGAGAGAGAGTCACGCACAATTCTTGGCAAAAGGTAAAAATGTTCAAGTGCGGAATGCAAGAACTAAAACAACAACAACAGCAAATGTGAGAGCGATTTGCGCTTGGCAGCAACAATGCAGTTGTTGTTGTTGTTGTTGTTGTTGTTGTTGTTGTTATTGGTCTATGCATTATGCCTTTAGTCCGTTCTCTCTCTCTCTGTTTGTCTCTGTGTTATTCCTGCTAACAATAAATCAAAAGGCAGTGCAGCAACAATGCACATGTGTGTGTGTGTGTGTGTGTGTACCTGTGGAAAAGCCCAAGATAATAAAAATCAAGGCAAGTGTCGTCGAAGGCAGGCACTCAGAAGAGCAGGCAAACAGTTTTATCTCTCTCTCTCTCTCTCGCTTGCACCCATTGTTTGTTTGAGATCAATAAAGAGAGTATGCTGAATGAAAGATGTATTTCCACCGTTGAGAAGAAGATATATATATATATCTGTGTGTAACTAGAAGTGAGTGTATAGGGTATCGTCTAGTCGGTCAGTTCTCTCGCTCTCTTCCTCTCTCTCTCTCTCTCTGTCTCTCTCTCTCTCTCTCTCTCTCTATATGTTACTTGTTGATTTATATTCTATGAGATTTCATTATTTTACTTTCGATTGTTGTCCGCGCCCATTGAGGCCAAGCCAAGGTTTTGAGAAAGAGAATTGTTCTCGGCTCTCAAAACAAATAAACAGACTGCAGGCAGACAGCATCAGCATCATCATCAGCATCATCAGCATCATCAGCATCATCATCAGCATCATTATCAGCTTCAATTCGGGCTGAGCTCCTCTTGCTCTAATCGCATAAGCAGCTGAGAATGGGAATAGAAATTCGAATGGGAATGGGATTTGGATTGGGATTGAGAATGGGAATAGAAATGGGAATGGGAATGAGAACGAGAATGGGCCACACGGAAAAAGTAAAGGTAAAAAAAAAAAATACAAAAATGAAGCAATAAATGAAAAATAAATTTTAAAAATTGCTTTTCAAGTGGCTAAAACGAAACTGCAACAGGTTCCCGCATTCCTATCTCTCTCCCTCTCTCTCTCTCTCTCTCTCTCTCTCTTTCTCCCGCTCTCTCTCCTCATCTCTCTGTTTGCTTGCATTCCCCGTTGTCATTCAGTCTTTGAGATAGCACACTTGCAGCGTCATCATTGTCTGTCTGTCTGTCTGTCGGTCTGTCTGTCTCAGTCTGTTGTGAGTCTGTGTTAACTGCTCTACTCTGTCTGTTTGGGTCAGTCCGTCCCACTGTCCGAGCTACTGAGTTTGAGACCTTTTATCCAGTTTTCTTGTGGGCATCTTCGGACTGAAAATGTATCTTTGGCATTTCATAGCAGTATTATTGAGATGATCTTATATTATTATTATTATTGTGTAACAATTTGAGATAGGAGTAAGGTTAATGATATATAGTTAAATACCTTTCGGAATTTTATAATGACCTATTGAGTAGTTCTTTTATACATTTTTCACCAGAAACTAGAGAGCAGACAGGTTTGATTGTCTGCAGACACTCTCTATAATGAGTATAGCTATATTAAGATGAGAATTCACAAGGAAGGAGAGGAATGCTATAGTCGAGAGAGACTTCGACTAGGAGGTACCCTCAATAGTGAATGTGAATGAATATACGTTTTTTTAATACTGTTTCTTAGCCGATCTGTAAATATCTATAAGATTGTGGGTTATACTGCTAACTATAATCGATTCCTATCGATTTTCGAATGGGAGAGATATCGATAATATGATGAAGGATTAATCTATGTATGGTTACAACTTATATTCCAAGCATAAAGTCTCTAACTTGTTCGGGTGGACGGACATGGCTAGATCGACTCGGGTTCTGCTGCTGATCAAGAGTATATATTCGTATATACTTTCCGTGTGCTTATTACATACATTTGCATAATGGGTTAAGGGTATACAAAAATAATAATTGCAACCTATGGCATAGAAATAATTCAAGATAATTAACTATCGCAACAATAGCTGTCGCTGCTTGATTTGAGTCACTCATTGTGACTTGCGATTTGTGTTGTTGTCTTTGTATACTCATTCCAATGAGCGACCCGACCCCATGACCCCATGACCTTGCACCATTCTGTCGATCGATAGTATTTGGCGCATTTGCTAATTGCAAAAACACAAGGCGTCTCCAATTCTGCCTCTCACTCTTGCATTCACAATCCATTCACATAATTCTCTGCTCTCTGTTTTGTTTTTTTTTTTTGTCTGCTCTGTTCTCTTTTTCTCTCTGCATTTCTCATCAAGTCAAATTAGCGATTGACACCTTTTCGGAACTCGCAACTCGGATTTTGTGTTCGTTCCACAAAAGCGGCGCATAAAAATTATTTCACGCTCGCCGATTGAAGCCCAAAAAATTATGATTAATGTCGGCTACAAAAGATAAACTAGCGAGACGGCAAAAAGCCAAAAAGCCAAAAAAAAAAACAAAAAAAAAAACAAAAAAAAACGAATTTGGATTTGATTCTTGTTTCGTGCAACTTGTTGGCGTTTTCATTTTGTTTTTATTCCTCGTACAATTACACATCGGTCTAGATAGATCCAACAAATATATAAAAAGTTTATACAGGTAAATCAAAATAATCAACAAATTTATTAGTTTTGCATTATTTGTTGATTTTTACTATATATCGTTCAGCATTCCCCCTATAAATCACAATTAGTTCGCCTCCTGCAATTCTTTACAATATATATATTTGTATATATAGAAAATATAGGAAAAAAATATAGGAAAATATTATAATGACAATACTTTATAGAAATCGTGTTATATATTTCGAACTTTGCTTATTTTACGTGCACATTTGAGAAGGGGTGCCATAATTTATTTTGTACATATTTTTCCTTGGTCTTTTTTTTCTTCTCCGATTTGTAAGCTTACAAATGCAAAAAGAACATCCTTTGAATCCCGAAGGAGGCATAGAAAGAGCGGAGAGAGAGAGAGAGGAAGAGAGAGATAGAGAGAGGGAGAGAGAGCGAGAGCGACAGAGAGAGGGAGAAACAGAGAGACAGAGAGAGAGAGACTGAGACCGAGACTGTGACTAAGACTGAGGCAGAGATAGAGGCAGGGACTGAGACTGAGACTGAGACTGAGACTGAGACTGAGACTGAGACTGAGACTGAGACTGAGACAGAGACAGAGACAGAGAGAGAGAGAGAGAGAGAGAGAGAGAGAGAGAGAGAGACAGAGAGAGAGAGAGAGGGAGAGAGAGACAGAGAGAGAGCGAGAGCGACAGAGTGAGGGAGAAACAGAGAGACTGAGACCGAGACTGAGACTAAGACTAAAGCAGAGATAGAGGCAGGGACTGAGACTGAGACAGAGGCAGAGACAGAAAAAGAGAGAGAGACAGAGACAGAGTCAGAGAGAGAGAGAGAGAGAGACAGAGAGAGAGAGACAGACAGAGACAGACAGAGAGAGAGAGACAGACAGAGACAGACAGAGAGAGTGAGAGAGCTAGAGAGATGCGACAGGGCCGCCTCTAAAGATCCAAAAGAGGCAATGAACACTACATGCATGATTGAATAAGTGAATGAATGAATGAATGAATGAATGAATGAATGAATGAATGAATGAATGAATGAATGAATGAATAAGTGAATGAATGAATGAATGAATGAGTGAATGAATGAATGCGTGAATGCTCGATCACTGAATGTGGCACGAATAAACCAACTTGGATTTTTGGTTTCCGTTTCGATATCGTATTCGTTTTCGGATCCAATGTTTTTCTTTTCATTTATTATTTTATTTTTTTTGTTTCTTATTTCTTTTCCTTCCCGCCCCTTAGCGGAAGTATAATTGTGGGTCTCTGCCCAGAAACAAAAAAAAATAAAAATAAAATCGAAAAAACGAAACCGAATCTGAGGCGACCTTAAGTAGCGGCTACAAATGAGCCGAAAAAAACGCCGTTCGCTAAGCGGCATCGGCGCCTTTGCTGTGCCACAAACTCCGCCTGCCCTCACACGCCCCCCGGCACCCTCCCCTCTGTCACTCCCAATTGCCACGGCTGCTGTGGCAATTACCTGTTGGAAAACGGAAGCGCATTACAGGCCATCTACGTAATGTGATAGCATATGTTGTGAATTGCGACGATGACACGCCCACACGCACTACAAAAAAAAAAAGCAAAGTGTGTGGGTGTGATCGACTTAGCGATACCTCTTAACTAAAGCCTAAATCAGAGTTGCCAATGCTAAACAAAAATTGCAACAAGTTTGCGAAAAAATCACTGCGAACATCGAAAATTTTAAATTAATTTATTAATTAAGTTTGTTTTAATTTGAAATGTTTTTGTGATCGACATTGTGATACCCTGCTTACTCAAGTATAATTTCCAAAAATCGTTTAAAGTTAGCCAAAAAAAATCCACATTTGGCTTTAAGCTGAAAGAATGTCAATTTTTTAAAGTTAAGACAGGAAATATTGAAACCAATGAAATAAACCGAATTCGTTTTTAGTTCCGGTTTAATTTCGATCGAGCACATATAGTACATACATAAAAGATATATAAAATAAATATATATTCTAAATATAAAATAAATCATAAATAGAATAACATAAAAAACACTAAGAACATCAACGCAAAACTCTGTAAAAGAAGTATTTTTGAAAAGTAAAAATGATTTCCAAGAGAAGTTTTAATAGTTGACGACGGATGATACTGCATTATAAAAAACGGACAAAAACTAAGATCAACAAAGAGAACAGAACACTGAATGAGGCATGCAACATTTTATAGTTAATTATTTTATTCTGTGCTTTATATTCGGAACGATATTTTGGCCAGTTTTGGCCACCTTCGATTTGAGCAACCTTGAGGAATTCTCAAATCCGAATACGAACTAAGAACGAAGCGCTGGGCACGAAGCACGAAGCACGAAGAGAAGGCAAGAAGAACGAAGAAGATGAGAAAGGTGAGCAAACAAAAGCTAACCCAGTAGCACGTAGCGAACGAGATGTTATCGCGGCGAGGATATTGGGAGTGGGTATGGAATGGGAATGGGAATGGGAATGGTTAAAATGGGGAACGCTATGGTTAGTTCTTATCAGGGACCATCGTCGGGCCGTGACGGCGACAACAGCAGCAGCAGCAGCAACAGCAGCAGCAGCAGCAACAGCAGCAGCAGCAGCAACAGCAGCAGCAGCAGCAAACAACAGCAATCAAAGTATTTTGCGGCTGCGCGACGACAGCGACAAGAAGACAACATGACGAGGGGTGTGCGTGTGTGTGTGTGTGTGTGTGTGTGTGTGTGTGCACAGCAGATGAGAAACAGACAGGAAGTGAGCTATTTGCACTTCCAAACAAGTCATAATTTTCGGCAGACAGACAACAGACATTACGTGGAATTCGGTCTGATAAAGTAGCTCAGCCGCGTTCCATTCAATTCAGACAAAAACCAAATAACCAAAGAGGGTGAAGCAGACAAGGGCAAGGGCATGGGCAAGGGCAAGGGCGAGGGCGGGGTTGAGGGTAAGCGGGACATTTAATAAGCGACAATTTAGCGCTGAAGTTGACATTGACACAGGTAAACAGCAGACACAGACACAGACACAGGTCGACATCATTACACAACTATTTTAGGTAGCAGACAGGACAGGACAGGACAGCCTAGCTTCCTTAGAGTCCTGCACAGTCTCCTTCGGCTAGCTGACTGAAATCCCATACAGTCTAGTCGTGGTCCATATTATAGAGCGAATAAGGTATTCCCCAGAAAGAAATGAAAAAAAAAACACTTTTTTTTTCTTACGAAACTTAACAAATCAAACTTAAAGGACACAACTCAGACACCTTAAAGACACACATAAGTATATATATATATATATATCCTTGATCAGTCTAGTCTGACCATCTATTGTATCAATCAAATTATGTCTAAAAACTAGATAAATCGATTTTCCATATTTCAGCGTGATTTATTGCTGAGTATATACAGAAGTTTAGATATGAGCATAAAATGTAGGGTATCTAAACGTTGAGCTTAGCTTTTTTCTCGTTTCACATTAACGACAGGCAGACAAACAGTTGTAATCAATTGCGATAGAATGGAATAAAGTAAATGCAAAGCCAGATTTAATTAGAGCTAATGTGAAACCTTAGCACACAACGAGTGTGCGTGTGTGCGTGTGTGTGTGTGTGCGTGTGTCTGTGTGTGTGAGAGAGAGATGGAATGATTGGAAATTGGATGAGAAGTGAAACGTGAAAGGCATCGTTGATTTTGTCTGATGATGATGTATTCATTTCTCACAATGCTGAATGTGTGAACAGATTGAATTATCCACAGACTTCATGTAGGCTAAAGCTGAGGCTAAAGCTGAGGCTAAAGCTGAGGCCAAAGCTAAAGCCAAAGCCAAACTAAATATCTTCTTGGAGAGCTATCCGTCTATCTATTCTATCTCTTTCATCTCGTTGTCTGTCTCGCTTTTTGGTTTGGTTTGGGGAACTGGGTTCTGGGCACAGCACGTAGCTGTCATCGCCAGCTGTGTGTGCGTGTGTGTGTGTGTGTGTTGGGGTCAGTTCAGCGTATTTGTGAACTCAATTAAAATAGCAGACGCAACACAGCTAAAAGCAAACCCAATCCCCCCCCCCACCCCTTCCACGCCCCTCTCCTTGTGGGCAAAAAAAAAAAACGCGCATGCAAATGCTGCTGGTGCTGCTGCTGCTACTACTGCCGCTGCTGCTGCTGCTGCTGCTGCTGCTGCTGCGACAACAAGATCCACAGTTAAAGATTCCGATTGGATTTCGCTGGGGTAATTAAACCTGTGTGGTACACTCAGAAAAAGTTTGCTCTACATTTTAGAAATGCTTTCTAAAAATATTAGAAAACAAAATTTGTCTACTTAGAAAAGCTTGCCCCAAATCGACAATCCCAAAAATATGGCGTTATTTTTTTTTAGTTATTAAAATAATATTTTATTATTAAGTTATTAATATTTTATTTCTATTGTTACATAATAATTATTTATAATTTTCTCGAAGTAAAGTGTTAGGCATAAAAGCTAATAGAATTTGAAATTTTTGGAATTCGCTTATTGAGTTATCTTGGCGCCAAAAGTGTGGCGATTTTTTGATGAGTGTAACGCTCGGTCGGAGAGGCCGCTGTTGGTGGCAAGGCGGCGGCATTGGGCAGTTTGGGGGATTGGGAAGTAATAAACACATACCAGAGAATGGCCTACAACATCGAGTCGAGCCAAGCGCGCACAATGAATAGAGAGACGGTCGGACAGACGGACAAGAGACTGACAAACAGACATTCCTCACCGTGGGGCAATTAGAAAATGAGTTCAAGCGAGCTGCGCCAAGTTGCGCCAAGTTGCGCCGAGTCATAGATCAGCGTTCATGATAAGCAAGCACCAGAGTGGTCCACAAAGTCCAGCAGTCCAAGTCGAGCTGGGAGTCGTAGTCGAATCGAAATCGGAGTCAAAGTCGGTGTCGGATTCGGATTCGGAACAGATGAACACTTGAATCGGAGCAGTCCAAACCACTGGCCAAAACTCAAACTGCGTGCGTAGAAAGCAGAAACCGGCGAGGTTACATTTTTATACCCTTCTAAAAAGAGTATTATAATTTTGTTGTGAGGCTTGTCATCTTTAAATGAGATGTCTCATATATATATATATATATATATATATATATTCCTGTACAAATTCGTCCCTTAGTTTTGAAGCTTGGCACATATCCATTTTTGTGCTGCATGAAAAGTTGATTTTTTTTTGGTTATGTTTGTCGCATTTGGAATCAGTTGCTATATAGCTGATATAGTAATCATATCGCTTGAAATATGAGTTCTGGTATAAATAACTTTTTTGCTAATAATACGCATAAATTTGGATCGGATATCTTAAATTATTAAGCTAAAAACTCATCAGCATGAGACTCAAATATATACATATATCAAATATTTTTCATTGGAACTATTTCCTGTATCAAAAATGATATAGTTCAACAAGTCATTCAATACAAGCTGCTCACCTAATCAAGAGGTTGTCGACATCGGATCACTATATCATATAGCTTTCATAGGAACAGCATATCAACGGTTTGACTGCGGTCTATAAGGGTATTTAGTCTTCGGCCTGCCTTAGATCTGCATTCGTTTTATTTTTTTTTGTATTATTATTTTTTTTTCATGTTGTTCATTAGATCCCCCCCTCGGGCGCCGGCCCAGCTTCATGAGAGTCATGGCATCGTTTGCCGTTTCCAGCCTCATTTTTTTTTTTTTGAAAGTAAATGATTAGCTGGGAGGAAAAAAAAAGAAGAAGAAAAAAATATCCAAGTGCTGCTGCAAATTTCAGCTTTGCGAATTTAACCATTTTGCTAAACTCGCACGTGTGTATGTGTGTGAGTGTGTGTGTGTGTGTGTGTGTGTGTGTGTGTGTGTTTGTGTAGATCACATTCCAATGTGAATTGAAACTGTTCCAAGTATTGTCTCCGTTTCTATGTCGAGTCCGCTACCGGAAAGGACTTACAAAGATTATCACAAAGAAAACAAGGGTTTATTATTTGATTCCATAAAGATTAGGATTATGTATCAGGTTGAAGGTTAACATTGCCTGTAACTGTTGTCAGCTCTAGATATAGCTAAGGGCATTACAAATATTAGGCATAAGGGTATTACGGCATCTCCCACAATCTTTTGTGGGCGAAACAAACAAAAGTTGAACTAAGATTCAAATATTTCGAAAGGTTAACTCTCAACGAGAAGTTGCCAGTTGTTCAAAGAAAGTGAAAACAATGGAGTATTATTGTAGGTAGTTCAACCTAAAGATTACTATTTACGCTTTAAGTTCCGAGTAACTTGTGAATTCGATGGACTTCAATTTGGTTTTCGAAAGGATCGCTAGCATAAATCAGTTGGAGCAAGTTGGGGAAGTCTTCTACATGCAAAAGTGTTTACCCACTTCACAGTGGATCTTCAATTATTTTTTTTGGATAGTTATAAGTAATATAAGGTGAACGCTTTTCGACTCAGCTCGAGACTTGTTTTTGGAAGTTCTGTCAGCTCATTATTGCAATTTGTGTGCTCGGGCGGAACGGAAATGGTAACGCTGTAACCGGGAAACCGGGGAACGTGAGTGGAATCTAGTTGGGGAATCTAAGCAAAAACGATAGCAAATTGGTGGCCCATTTGTTGTTAATTTGACATCGCCGCCATTTACGGCCAACGCTCGGAGCAATGCGGAACTCATTCAACCATGTGATATGCCATGGGTGTGGGGAGTAAAGGGGACTGTCATCTCTCTCCCCCCTCTCTCTTTCTCTCTCTATCTCTCTCTCTCTCTCTTTCAGGTATGTAAATAAAAAATGGCGGCCAGGCGTTGCAACACCAGAACAATAAAACAAGTATGAATGCTGTAGTCGAGAGGGCTCGACTACGACATACCCAGAACATAGCATTAACTGAAATCGACGGCTTGAATTATATATATATATATATTTATTTATATATATATATCGATAATCAGGTCTTTAGAAATACTGATAGGCCTCCTACGTAATAATTTTTTTTTTTTTTACTTGTTTTTATAAATTAATATATTTTTTTTGTCTATTTTTTTGGTCTATATTTTTTTATATATTTTTTTTTGTCTATTTTTTTGGTCTATATTTTTTTTTATATAGTTTTTTTTGTCTATATTCATTTTTAATATATATTTTTTGTCTATATTCATTTTTAATATATATTGTTTTGTCTATATTCATTTTTGTCATTTATAATTTACTACCGGAAATCGATTTATATCGATAAACGCAAACGATCGTAGAAGGAGAACTTTTATTTGAAAATTAAATTTGTTTTGTGACATAAACAGACAGACATGCCTGGAACCACTCGGCTTTTAAATCTGACCCCGAATAGATATAGGTATATATATATATTTATATATACCTTATCTGGGAAGCTTCCTTCTCTCTGGCTGTAACATGCTCATGCACAACATCATTATACCCAGTTTACGCTTTTTTAATGGGTTCAGGGCATAAGCAGCCGCAAAACGGTAGCTCATTCATGGCAACATCGTAACAAAGATGAACCACCAGCTCAGCCCAGCTCAGCCCAGCCCAGGCTAGTTCTGTTCAGTGGCGAGAGGCAGTTGTCGATTGTCGATTGTGGTGCGTTTTCGTTGAGCGGGTTTAAACACCACGCCGAGCGCATTTTCATTCATAAATAGGCGACGCGATGCCGCACAAAGTTCAACAGCAACAGTTGTTGTTGTTGTTGTTGTTGTTTGTCTTCTTCTTCTTCTTCTTCTATGACGCCCACACAAAAGCAGACCGAAAGATGTAAAAGACGAAACTGAACCTGAATCTGAAACTGAAACTGTTTCTGTATCTATTAAATGCGCTACCTGAGCCGCACTCAGCGCAAGAGTAGAACAGAGTGTGTGTGTGTGAGAGATAGAGAGAGAGGGGGAGATTGAGAGAGGGGTATGAGCAAGAGAGATAGAGACAGAGGCTGCGGGCGGTTGCATGCTGAAGGTTAACGATGCTATTCAACGACATCGGCTACATTTTAACTGCTTTATTATAAGAACTCGCGATGCACTCCAGACTCCAGCCACAGACTGAACGACGCGTAGATACTCTGTACCTACGTACACAGTACACTCAGGCCCAAAATTTTCGAAATTCGTCACTCTTTTGACGCCAAGCTGAACTCAGCTTGTTGTTCAGAAAGTATATATTTCCATAAAAAAAAGTGTTTTTCTTTTCTCTAAATTTGTAAAATTAAGTTCGAATTTCTAGGGTGTTTTGTTGCACATACGCTTACAAGTTTCGTTTACTTTCTTATATTATTAAAGGCCATTAGTATTTTACGATTTCCCATATATACAGATATAGCTTAAATAGTTTCTAAAAACATCTCATTTAATTTAGAAAAGTTACGATTTTAGTTGAGTGATTTCCCGCTGATTTCTGAATTTAGAAAAAGTTATTTAAAAAAAAAAAAAATACTTTTTCGAAATTTATTTCTTAACAATAGAAACTGTTTCTCAAAAACAGAAAAAATTTACATATTTTTGGGATCATTTTTCGAACTTTATTTTTCTTTACAAATAATTACTAGATATATACAGAGCTATATGCACATCGAGTATCTGGACTTGACGACTTTATCGCCAGTTGACGAAAGCCTTTTGGCTTACAGGCTGTTGCTGTTGCTGCTGCTGTTGTTGCAACATCCGCATTCGCATCGCATATAGTTCAACGTGTGGACAGACTTGTAGCCAGTTAAGTCAAAGTTAAGTCTGAAACGGATCTGAGGAGTTCAAGTCACGTTTGTGTTATTGTCGCTGCAACTTATTCGTTGGTTCACCTTGGCAACGCATACCGAAAGATGCTAAACAATGTTGAAAGGCCGGGTTGGGGGGATGGGAAGGGGCACGATTAGTCGACAGTCGGCAAACCTTTTCATTGATTGTTTTTCTTTACCTTTTCTTTAGCCCATAGCCCGTTTCATTTCACTGGAAACGGGCAACGACAACAACAACAATAACAATAACAATAACAACAACGACTGGCAACAACAACTTGCAACAAGCAACCAGTTGACTGCATTCCAAGGCATCGCTCATTGCGATCATTGAGCATTGAGACTGTGCGCTGTTCGCTCTGGCCTCGGACCCTTCTAGGCAGGCAGGCAGGCAGGCAGGCCTCCCTGCTATTTAGCTTGGGATTTAAGTTCTTCTTGGTTTCTTCCGTTCTTCGCTTCTTGCCTGGCTCCCCAGCAATAGCAGCAGCAGCAGCAGTGGCAGCAGCAGTGGCAGCAGCAGCGTCTCTGCTAATTGCTTCCGACTCTGCCTGCTCATAACTTTAGCCAAGGACAACCTATTCCACATAGCTGCTGCTCAGCTACTAAACCTGTCATTTATATACCGAAAGAAACTAAAAAGTAAGCGATGATTTCGTTTGTTTGAAGAGCAGGAGAGGGCTCTCGACTACACTTTATAGATCTGGAAAGATCCAGTATATAAGAAATTCAATCTTGATTCCTTGCTGAGACTTGTTTGTATTCATACTTGACTACCTTGGGGGGGAATACAGTTCTCATTTATTCAAACTGAGATCGAACCAGTTCAACTTTCTGCTCTATATTCACATGCAGGCATGACTGAAGTTCCTTAGAAGTAGAAATTTGGATTGTTTCAATCGCAGTCGCTTCAAAACTCAAGACTGCCCAAGCATTCAAGCGAAGCATTTCAATTTCGCTTTGGGTGCACATTGACACATTGATAAGCTCAAATTGTGGACACTTAATGGAACCCTATCCTCCGCTTCCCTCGACTCGACTCCGAGCGGCAACTACTGCTTCTGCGTAGCGAATTATTTGAAAAATTTCAAAAGTATTTTCAAGTCCGAAATGACGTGATAAGAACATTGTTGTACGCCGATTCAGTTCGCTGATAAGACGAACGCCCCGACTCGCTACACCCTATTTGAAAATTGGGGCGCAACCTAAGGCACACACGCACATCGAAAGAAAGAGGCGTCTCACGTCCGGGCAAGTAAATAAATGAAACAAATAAAAACAAAAATTAAATTGGGTTTATTGCATTTCATGTGAAAAGTAAACGAGAGCAACAACAACAACAACAACAAGCAACAAGCAACAACAAGCAACAAGCAACAACAAGCAACAACAACAAACAAACAACAACAACAACAACAACAAGCAACAAAGCAGCGCCACAAAAATGTCTGTAACCGAAGCAAAAAGATAAAGATCCAAGAACTAAAGAGCTGCCATATGGGATCCATCAAAAACACAACCATCGACGATCGACGATCGACGATCGTCCATCAAAAAATTGAAACAAAATCAAACAAATCAAATTCAATTCAAGAAAGAAACGCGAATCGCTTAGCAGACGTGTCAAATACCCTAATTGAATTGTTGCTCTTTGATTTGGTAGACTAATTAGTTTATTAGATTAGGCGAGTTGATAACCCCAAAAAAAAAACTTGATTTTGCTTACAGCCAGCAAGCTGTAAGCTTGTGCTTAAATTTGAATAAAACTTGATTGGATGTTGATTTAGATTGTATATAATTCGTATATATAAAACTATATTAGATTGTCCCCGACTTTTAAGTCAAATTGCCATCACATGCATTATTAAGCTTAGATAAGAGCTAAGCTAGCTAGTTTTATGATATATGTATGTTATAGTGCCTTGATCCGCATAAGTTGACCATTAACTATTCATATGGACTACCCCAAGCATATTGCCAGCGAATATATCGGAAAGTCCCCGCACTTTGGGCAGAGTATCACAATCGACTAACAAACTTTCAATTGAGTGCTCTGGTCGATCATCGATTAACGTTAGGGTTGGGTGGGCGAGGGGGTCGTGTTGGGGGGGTAGTAGTTGGTTCTTTACGCATCACTTAATGTGGGAGCAACTCTTGCTGTTGTTGATGTTGTCATTGTTGTTGCTGTTGTTGTTGTTGTTGTTGTTGTCGCTTGCTTTCGGCTGCTTCAATTAAATAACCGAATGCCAATTAATTAAAAGCCCATAACGGTTAGAGTTGACCCCTTTCCCTCACCTGGCCTGGGACTGGGACTGGGACTGGGACTGGACTGTGACTGGGACTGGGACTGGTTGGTTAAGTGTCGGCATCGTCGTCGGCGTCATCGTTCAGTCCGATCTAAATTACAAATTTGTCGTACCAAAATAGATAATATGATCTAATAAAATTGAAAGAGCAGCCGCGCGACAATAAAAACCACGACGCAAATATATAAAAATACAAAAGGCATCGGACAAAGCCCGGGGGGGGGGGGGGGGGAGAGAGAATGACGATGCGGGTTTTCGATGCGTGTGTTTTTTTTTCTCTTCTTTTTTTTTTAGTTTTTCGCTTTTACATTTTTCCCGATAACAAATTAAAGCCAAACAAACACAAGAGGAGAAAAAAATGAACTTAATGCAAAACACTAAAAGAACAGAGAGAAAAAAAAAAGAATCGTTTAAATAAAAAGCCGAAACTAAGAATAGAAATTGTTGAAGAATCGAGAAGTCGAGAAATCGACTGAAATCGCATGTAATAATATATGTAATACTCAATGCCCCCGAAGGGAGTGGCGCTGGGTCAAACTTAATGGGCGCTGTTAAAAGCTGTGCTTAACATGAGATCATCGAATCTGATTTGTTTTTTTTTTTTTTATTCTTTCACTCACAATCTTAACTTAAGCACGAGAAAGAAGTCGTAAAACTGGGAAAATGATTCGCATGGCAGACTTCGCTGTGTGAGCGTGTGAGAGAAACAGTTATCAATCAACTAACCAATTCCCAAATAAATAAAACACGTTTTTTCATTGCCAAAATTATTATTTTATATATTAGTGACCAAATAAATGCAAAACAAAAAATAAATAAATAACACGTTTTAATTGAAAATAGATAAAAATAATTCATTTTTCCTTTGTCATAATTCAGAAAACATAATCATTTAGTTGTAAATCAAAAAGACTTTTGTCTAAATGAAAAAATATAAGAAATTGGTTTGATTAATGAGGGAACGATGTGAGCGATAATGTTTCTGATTCCTGAAGGAACAGTTTCAACTTAAATCCTTTGTTGTTATTATTCAGATGGTTCCTTCTGGAATCAAAGGAATCTATTTACAATGAGAACTACATTCTTCAAAGCAACTGCTCGAATAGGGGTATTGAAAACGAATCGTATTTCGTATAGGTTTTTATACCCTGAACTCATTCGAATGAGTAAAAAGGGTATAATGGTCTCCGACCCCATAAAGTATATATATTCTTGATCAGGATCGATGTAGTCTGTATGAACACGCGGATCTCAGAGACTATAAGAGCTAGAGGCTTCAAATTTGGAACATAGGTTCTCGAATACCAGGTGCAGATCAAATTTGCTTTATTTTATCGATACATTTCTATTTTCGATAGCGATTAATGCTGGAATTTTAAAGAGAATATCTTCTAATTTATACACAATATGCATATGCATATTGTTTGTGTATGTATTCTGCAGAGTCCCGTTAGCTGCGATTGCATGTACTATGTGTACATGTATGTATGTATGCATGTATGTAGTTCGGGTCAGTTCGGGCTTTGCTCTGCCTTAGTTTTTTTTACTCTGTCAGCCATAAGAAAAGAATGCTTACATTTGGGTGTAAGACTTTTTAAAGGGAAATTTGCCAATAAAACTAGAATATATATAATAACTGGTTTCAGGGTATATCGCAGTCGACTACACTCACTCGACTACAGCACTCTTACGTCTTTATATTTCCTTCACTTCCGTTTTTTTAGATGGTTATAACTGAAATTTGAGTGCATTAGTTATTGACAGGAAAAGCACTTTCTTAAGTCTTAGACTCATAGCTCAAAACAGTTATACAGTTATACAGTTATACAGTTATAGACTTATGTTTGTACATACAAATACACCCTTACCTCGCTTTTCGGCCAAGACCACGTACCACGTAACTTGGCCGTAAAGCGAAAAGCCGTTTAAGGAATCAATTATTCCAGTACAAATTCATACAAATTCAATGGGATCGGTTTCAAATTTGTTTTTTTTATCTAATTTTTATTTGATTAAAGCCAAAAATACATACACAACAAGTAGATACCAACACTAATCCGTAGACAAAAATGGAACAACTTCAATTTAGATCAAATTATACAGAAATTTTTTAATCTGAAGACGATAAAGAAAAAGTTTCCTGCAGATCACTGTCGTCGTCATTTTGCGCTGGTAAAGATGGGCCTGGCTTCAAAAAACTGTCGAACGTTGTTCGTCCTGCCTTCTAGCATATATTGCGTTCTCCAGCTAATGGCTAAGCTAATTCCCCGAAAAACTTGAGCGCTACGTTCGACGTAAGGATCGGCTTTTGCCATTTAAAGCGAAACATTTTAGGCCGCAAATCGAAAACGTGCCTTGGGCCGTTATAGCGAAATGCCGTAAAATGAGCGGCCGTATAGCGACGTACTTATGTATATATATATATATATATTTATATATATAGTATGCACAAAACCAAAAATTGCTTATTTCAAGAAACTTATAAATTGAGTCAAGATCTGAATCTGCATTCGAATTGACGACAAGTGTTTGGCTTTTGTTATTGTTGTTGTTGTTGTTTTGTTGCCACTTGGTTACCAATTTCCCTGAGTTGTTGTGTTTGCTTGTTGCCTCTCAGCCACGCCTGACTTGCGCCCACAACGTGGCAGCTGTGCGGCATCAATTGCATTTTTCATGCGAAAAATGGCGTAGAATGCAAGTAATCGGGAAATCTTCATTTCGTTGGATTTTTATATCATTTTCTTTTTTATAAAAGCGATTTTTTTCACAGCAGCAGCAGAATCCATTTTTGATAGCCCTTTGGAAGAGCTGCTTGCTGCAACTGTTACAACTGTTGCAACTGCTGCGGGCCTATCAAATTGATATTTTGCCACTTAATTACTGCATGCCTCTTCCTGCTGCTGCTGCTGTTGTTGCTGCTGCTGTTGTTGCTGCTGCTGTTGTTGCTGTTGTTGGTGTCTTAATGCAGACATTGTTGCGTGAAATTGTTTATGATTATGATAGCCAGTGACAGCCAGCAACAACAGCAGCAGCAACAACAACAACAACAACAACAACAAACAATCAGCGGACAGCGACGCGTGCTTAATTGAATAATTAATTTGTGCTTTTTATTTATTTTTTGGTTTCTTCTCTTTTGTGATTTTTATATCACGTTTTGTTTATGTTTGGCCAGACGCCAGTTTCAGTCTGCTTCTGCATCTGCTTCTACTTCGTCGTCTAACCCCCCCCTTGCTCCCCTTCATGTCCCCCCTTTGTGCTGCTATTTACAGCTCAATTTACGCATTGACCAAATTGGCAACAAACTTTTTGTGTATTTGGAAACATTTGCCGTATTTCTCGGACTTTGCTTCTTTTTTTTTGTGCATGCAATTTCGAGACGAGTATGTATTCACACACACACTCACACACTCACACGCACTTGTCCACTCATATTCCGACATTCACACGTAATGAAATTGTAAACCAATATCGGGCCGCATTTTGAACGGCATCCCGTCCAGTCACTGGGGGCCAAAATGTGCGCTGAATGGGTCGAGAGTGTTTTTTTTGCCAAAAAACTAAACAAACAAAAAAACAAAACCAACAAAAAAAGGGAGAACAAAAACAACAACATTCATGCGAAGCATATGCCCCGTCACCATGCCCCTCTTGTGCCACGCCGCCCCTCTTCAGCCACACAACTAAATATTTGTGGTATCAAATTTTCATGATGAATTTCGAAAGGTTTGGTTTTTTTTTTTTTTTTGATTTTTTTTGGAGAGAGTAGAGTATGGCTTTTGTATTCAATGTGTAACGCATTTTGGCTCACAGTAGTTCCGACAAATAATATCTTTAATATGATAGTCTTTGTAATCGATAACATCGATAAGTGTAAGTCGATAAGGCCACACATATCAATCACAATTTTGATCGCTAAAAATCAGAAATCTTTCACAGTTTTTGGTCTTGAGTCACCAAATTCAAAAGATACATTTTTGAGAATCTTGTTCGCTTGCTATCAGCTGCTAATCAGATCGATCTTTATACCATATCATTTATCTGCTATGGTAATAAGGGATGGATAAATTATGAATATATATATATATATATATATACAGTTATTGATTAAACTTAACTGTTTAAACACTTTTGGAAAATAAAATGGTTAATTTTTAAATTTTAGATGCAACTTTTAAATACTTTTTTCCGATTTTATAGCTGCAGCAGGCATGCTGCAAATTGGCAACATTGGCAAATGCTGAAACCAAAATAGTTGAAGAGGCTGATTGATAGTACAGGGGATACAAGGGTATTCATACAACTTCATATTTCTTTCATATTTGTGTTTGTCTTTTGTCTTTTGGTTTTTAGTTTTTGTTTTTTTTTACCGTTATTGTTGTTCGTGTATTGCTGGCTATTTATGCATAATTAAAATTAATGAACATACAAGGAAGGCGCAGGCAGTTGGAAGGCAACGAATATGAGAATATGGCCCGGGTCATTCATTTTTTAATACATTTTTTTTTTTGCTGCTGTTGTTTTTGTTTTTGTTGTTGTTGTTGTTGTTGTTGTTGTTTTTGTTGTAGCTGCCCGCTGGTAACCCAAGAAGTTGGCTCGCGTTTTGAATTACACACAAAACACAAATAAAAAGTAATATAAAACAAACAAACAAGCAGATAACAAAAAAAAAACACTGTCTGACGCAAATTGAGACAGCAACAGAGAGTCCACTAACGAAAAGGGGGGCGGTGGGTTGGGAATGGGGGTGGGGGGCGGGTTATTTTAAATGCAACCCTTTTTATCGTTGGCAGGCGAAGCTCTGCGCTTACAGCAGGTCTCAAGGGAATTACGTGAACAGTTTGCCAGTGATCGTTGCTCCATATACAACCAGATAACGATAGATAAAGATAAGCATACACGTGCCTATGCATGTAGTTATTATCTAACAAAATACACTCCGAGAAATTCAACTCTAAATGATGCGATCGATTTTTTCGTGAGTGAAAAAAGCGCGTATAAATCATGGTTATAATAATGTTCATTTCTGAATTGGCAAATATACCAGGCTGCGAAAATTTCGAAAATTCTTTCAAGTGTAAAATTGTAATTAAAGATAACGTGTTATCTATTTTCAATTTTCATAATTATAAGTTGTTATTCTTTTTTCGTTCATTGTCTTTTCCTTTTTCATAAAATTTCATTTTTGAATATAATAATTTAAAAAAAAAAAAAAAAATTTATTTTAACTTTTACTTTAATCATTTCTTGTGAGGGCGGTGTTATTATTTTTGCCGCGACTGTAACAACAATCAATCCGTGTAAATATTTAAAAACACTAACGAATTTTCACCAACAACAAACAAATGCAATTTCATTTTGGGCTAAGCCTTTGAATGGGGCAGACTTATCGAGTCTACTCTACCAGTAAGTGTGTGTGTGTGTGTGTGTGTGTGTGTACACACAAGTGTTACATAGCTAAAGACAAGCCGAGCATAGGCACTGAAAGAAAGAAAGGGTATTCATTTATTTGAACTGAAAACCGAATGTGGGCCAATTTGATGCCACCCGGTGGCAGAGCCGTGTCGCCTTCGTCGTCTGGTGGCCGTTTGCCAACTGGCTGTGCAGCACAAAAATATGAAAATTAACAGCATGAGGCATGAGGCAGGAGGCAAGGGGGCAGTTTAGTCGATCGGCAAGGTGTGCGGCAATTGCTGATGAATCTGCCGCTGCCGCTGCTGCTGCTGCTGCTGCTGCCACTGCTGCCAGTTTGTCGTGCGAAAAAAATTATTTTTATATGTTTGGCCCACATGAGACATGTGGCAGCGACAGAGCGGAGAGGTTGGGCGAGCTAAGTGAAGCACCGCCAGCGATCACGAAAAATAGATAGAAACAAAGAGACAGAGAGAGAGAGAGAGAGAGAGAGAAAGAGAGGGAGTAGTGTTAGACTATTGCATTTCCTGTTTGGCTGCCAAATAAATATGTTGATGAATTTCAAATTAATTTGCACAATTTGCCAAGTGTCCAGCGCACAAAGCAGCAGCAGCAGCAGCAGCAGCAGCAGCAGCCGCGTGGGCCGAGACGGCAGCTGCAGAGACAGCAACGACTGAGGCAGTGGCAGAGGCAGGAGCCTATTGCAGCTCATTAGGTGGCTCATTAGGGCGCCCACATGAGCAGTTAGCCGCAAGGCGGCCCACATGGATGAGCCGCAATTTGGTAGCAGCAAATGTTGACGTTCCCGGTGCCGTTGCACGTTAAGGTGACAAGACAGACGCAACAAGAAAGAAAGAAAAAAAAAATACAACAAAAAATGATGAAAAGCCAAAAAATTCAAATTTGAAACCAGCGGAAACGGCAACAAAAATATATATCTTAATGATCACAGCTGCCCATAGGGTGGGGGGGCGGGAGTGTGTGTGCGTGTGTGGCAACGTTTATGATGAATTGCCCCAAAAACAGCCTCGTTAGGTGCGTGCGAGAGAGGGAGAGCGAGAGATAGAGAGAGAGCTAGCGCCAAGCTAAAGCATAAGAATAACAGCAAACAGTAAAATGAATGCAAATTGAAATTCCAAGATCGAAATCAAAGATGGCGACGCACCAAAAACAAAGGCGCAAGCTAAAAACAAAAGGCAACAACAACAACAACAACAACAACAAAACGAGCAACACAAAGCCAAACGAGGCAGACAACAGAAATTTAATGCAATGAAAATCAAATAAATTGCAATGAAAAGGCAACAGCAACAACAGCAACAACAGCAACATCAACGGCAACAATGTCAACGATAGCAATCACTGAACATGGTGGGCTGACGCCGACGTCAGCGTCGCTGCAGGCAGCAGCAGCGGCAGCGTTTAACGAGAGCGGCACACCAAAAATGAAGCATTTGAAAAATGCATAAGAAGCATGCAAATATAGCAGATAGTCAAAGATTAACCAGCGACAGCGAGTGAGAGAGAGCGAGAGAATGAGAGAGAGGGAGAGAAAGGTGTGTGTGGGGGGGGGGGGGTCGGTTGGGTGGAAATCGATCCAAACATGGATAAAACGCAACGGCAAAAGCAGCAAAAAGAATGCAGCGACTGCGCGCAAGCGCTGCAATAAGAGAGAGAGAGAGAGAGAGAGAGAGAGAGAGCGGGAGAGCAAATTAAATGAGGCTCACACTGGAAACTGGAAGTGGCAGGCGCTCGCGCTCTCCTTGTGGAAAGCACACAAAGTGGCAACGGCGGCTCAGACAGAGCAGACAACGCATAAATTTTGGAGCATGTTGCCAGCGCTATTTTTTTTTATTCCGTTTTTTATGTTTTTTTTTTTTCTTGTTTTATATAGTTTTTGCATGCTGCTAGAAGAAGCAGCTGCAATTGCCGACGGGGCGCGTGTCCATGTGAATGTCATGGATGTGAATGCATGTGGCTTTCACCCGTGGAATGCGAGCAGCAACGGCAACAACAACAACAACAACAAGAATTATGAGGCTCAAATGCCTGCGGCGCAGGGCAGAGTTGCTGCTGCTGCTGCTGTGGCTGCTGCTCTTGTTTGTTGTTTGCCCTGCAAGTGCTAATAATAACAACAACAACAACTATAGCAATCAAACCAACAACAGTAGCAATAAGAAATTGCATGCCTCGAGCATTAATTATAACAAAAGTTGCACAGGCAGCAAACGTCAGCTGTGAGAAGCTAGCAGCAATAAAAAGCGATGCAACAACAACAACAGCAACAACGACAGGCGTTTGCCTCCCATGCTTCACACAAACACACAAACACACACACACACCCACACAGAGCAAGCTAAAAAAACAAAAAGAGAAGAAGAAGCAAAGTGTCGTTGCAGCAGCAGCTATTTCTAATTTGCTGACCAATAAATGGCGCAAGCAACGAGTGAACACAAAAAAAAAAAATAAAAAATTGTATAAAAAAAGTGTGCCGACTGCCGATGAGTCATCGTCATCGTTATTGGCATCGTGATCATCAGTGTCGTCAAATTTGGTCAGTAACATGCATTACACGACAGCAACAACAACAGCGACAATAAATGTTGGCAACAATTCAACATTGGCAACAATTCAGCATTGGCAACAATTCAGCATTGGCAACATATTCATATTACTTACATTATATTGTGTTGCTAAACATATGCTGCCTGCTTGCATTGTTGCAATCTTAATTAAATTTACATTGTATATAAATATTTATTGCGCTTAACAACATTGTGTTGCAAAAGGCATTTTTGTCATAGACTTGGGGAAAAATTGAAAATATATTTATGAAAAATGACAACTGTCGTTAAATGTATGAGTATGTATATGTATTTACAGCTATTTCTGGTTGGGGTTGGCATTTTCGTTGTTTTTTTTTTTTTTGTTTGTTGTTTTTGTCTGTTTTGTACAACAAAGTTGTTGTTATTCCTCATTTCCCAAATTTTTGCTGTTTTTTGTTGTTTTTTTTTTATTTTTTTGTGTTGATTTGTTTTTAGTTTTTCACGCGCTTTTCGACTTGGCGACATTTCAAAATATTTTAGAAATTATGGGCCAACAACTGCACACATTGTGGCCGGTGAGGGTGTGTGGCTGGAGAGGATGTGCGGGCTATCTGTGTGTGTGTGTGTGTGTGTGTGTGTGGTGGGGGTGGGTGGGTGGTTGTTGTGTGAAGCGATCGACAAGCGCCAAATCATAAACATAAATTAATTAAAAGCACATTCAATGCACCAAATGGAATTCCACAGCGAGGAAAGACCCACTTGACGGACAGATAGTTCACTTATCCCTCTCCCCCGCCCAACACCCCTCCCCCCTTCTCGCACACACATACTGGCACACGTTTTTTTCGCTGCTCATTATTATTTATGTGTTTTTTGGCACATTTTTTACCAAGTCAACCAAAAATGATTTGAGTTATTTACGACATGCTCCTCTGAAGGGGCGCAAAGGGGGCGACGCTGGTTGTGGGTGGTGTGGGTTGGCTGGCTGGCTGGCTGGCTGACTGGCTGGCTGACTGGCGAGTGCAATTGAGGCGTCAAAAGATTGTGTTTGAGTTGTGTTCGTTCTTAGTTTTATGTATTTTTAAATGGACAAGCAAACACTAAAAGGGCCTTACAACTCGCGACCCCCTAATGCATTAGGGGCACTCATCAAATCGCATTCTTGTCGCCTGATTTATGTTCAAAAACAAAGAAGAAGAAGAACAACACTTGCAGCATTCAGTTGCAACACTTGACCAGAATCTGAATACGAAATTTTCTTTCTTTTTTTCTTGATTTTTGCCTTTTTTTTTGTTTTTGAAATTTCATTTAATTTTGCGTACACCCTTATGAATGACCAGTGCAGTGAGTTACCCTAATGCTGTGCATATTTCTATTGGTTTTGATGTTCTTCTTCTTCTTCCTCTTCTTGTCTCGTTTTTATTTATAGGTTTGCCTGTCGCAGAGCTTTTTTGTGCCAGTTTAGGCCTCAATTATTCGGAAATTCATTAAAAGTGTCATCTATTTTCAATATTTATGCGCTGCGTGGCAACCCTGCCTCTTTTCTTGCTGCAACTTTATTTATTTTCTTCTCCTTTTTTTTTTGCGCATTTGCACAAAAGTTAAATGGCTCTGAACTTGCCACAAATTGAATAATATATAAACCTAATCCGGCACTCAGATCCCCAACCCAAGCCCAAGCCCAAGCGCAAGCGCAAGCGCAACGTTGCGCCCACGCTGTGCCACGCTCAGCCCAGGTGTGGGCGTGCCACACGCTCCGCGCCCCAAAAAGCGTCCCATGCCAATAGGCCCCAGCAATCAGAGCTGAGAATGCGCCGCAACAATACAAATTTCGCTGCGCTTTTTTTTTATTGTTTTTTTTTTTTTTTGCCCACGCATGCCACAGAATAAGATGAAGATGATGAAGAACTGAACTCGAGTTGCAGTTTGACGGTGTAGAGCGACGGGTGAGGGGGATGTGGAGGGGGGTGTTGGGCTGGCTGCAGCTGCATGCATTCAACAGGTGGGGCGCACAAATTAGACAAGACGCAAAGCTTGGCCCACACTTGCTGCTGCTGCTGCTGCTGCTGTTGCTGCATGCCACACTTAAAGGCACAATCCTGTTGCCTGGAATGCAGATTTCTGAACTCGTTTACATGTGAAACTCAAATGCCACCCCGTCCCCGTACCCCCGCCATCCATTTGCTTGGCTTGGGCCTGCTTGTGGCGCTTGAGACTTGTTCCCTATTCCCTGTTCTTGTTCTTGTTCTGGTTTCTTGCCTGCCACAGACCACAGACTGTCCCCTTTCATTTTCGTGCTGTGCTTTTTTTTTTTTTATTATTATTATCATTATTTGTGGTAGTAGTGTTTTTTCGGGTGGCCTGTTATTGCCCTCGCTGCGCTCCTGTGCCGCATCTGCAGCTTCATCGACTGCTGGTTCCGGTCATCTTCTTCAGACTCTCAGCTTCAGCTGCTCGCTCGAAAACAGGTTCCATTCCCCAAGAATTTTTTTTTTGCCATCACTATACATATATATATATATATATGTATATATATATAGTGAGTTTATATATATAGAGTTGGTTTCGTTTGTTTGTATAGGGCCAGCTTTTTGCTGTTGTTGTTGTTGTTGTTGTTGTTGTTGGTTTGCTTTTCTTTTTTGCTGTTGCGCATTTCGTGACTTTTCTATTGCTATTGCTCCTTTTCTGCCAGCAATAGTTGCTGCTGTTGCTCTCAAGTTTTATTGAACTCTGTGTAACAACAACAAAAATGACAACAAAGTTGTGGCAGGTGTTAGTGTTTTACAAGCTCTTAACTGCTGCTGCTGCTGCTGCTGCTGCTGCTTAATGGGCAAGCAGAACCCCACACCAACAACAACAGCAGCAACAACAACAGCAGCAACATTGAGCTAAGCTCTTATGACAACAACAGCAATTTTAACTAACAGCAACTGTTGTTGCTTTGGTTGTTGTTGTTGTTGTTGTCATCATGATTGTCGCTGCGTTACGCCTCGCAACTGTTGATGAAAAACACGCTCAAAAAAGATTCACAGCTCAGACAGAGCTGTCAGCCAGCCAAACGCGTATTTCGTATACCCTGTAAGTAGGCATTACAGGGTGTCCAAAACAATATAGTAATCATAAATGAATCTTACATAAAATAGTTAAAATTATAAACATTTTATTTGAACACACGAAATTATTACTAACGATAGGTAAACATTGAAAATGGATTCAAAAATTATTAACTACAAATAATAAAATAATGGTGAATAGTTGGAAAGATATAGTAGCTTTCCCCTAAGGCTAAATAGTACAAATATGATCAGTGTATATATATTAATGTATCTTGTATCATTTGCTTGTTATCGAAAATGTATATTCCGATGCCATAAATATTCGTAGCTGCCTCGGTAAAAGTGTCAAAAGTGACACGTTTCTTCTGGAAGTTACGAAAGTAATACAGAAGGGAAAATATATCGGGAAAGGCCAGCTAACAATGCGATCAAAAACCTATATTCCCTGAGGTGGAAAATGAGAATACTCGAATCTATTCCATATATATATATATATATTTATATATTTATGGGCTTTGAAGATACAAAATATAATAATCTCATTCATATCCTGTATTATCTGTATATGCTGTTGACTAAAATGTCTGTACTGGGTATTTGCACGTCGATCATTCCACACGCAGTCAGTCTCAGCATTTGCAAGTTGTCTTCTCTGTCTGCCTTGGAGCTTCTTGTCTTTGCTAATGGCAACTGGCCAGATCACGCCTATTTTGTAACGCATGTTTCAATTGTTTAAGCCCAGGTTCAACTGTTGTCCTCCCCTACACCTCCTCCCCCGCCCCTCCTCCTCCTGGTGTGCAACACCTTCACTAATTTCTAACAGTTTTATGCTAATTTGTGGACAAGCAAACATTTGAAGAAGCCGCTGAGAACGTTGCCATTCACCAAAGTTGTTTGTTGTTCGTTGTGTGTTGTTATTGCCGTTGTTGTCCGTCAACATGTGTATTTTGACAGTTAATTTATGCTATTTAATTTGGCATTTCATTTGATTAATAACTATTAATGCCTCTCTTGTGTTGTAAGAAAAATGGAAGAGTTGTCAACCCGTTTTGTTATTGTTTTAGTTATTGTATTTTATGTGACCCATTCAAACTGTGACTAATCAAATTAGCGTGCAACAGAGCAACAGACCAACAGAGCAACAGCAACAGCAGCAATAATGAAGTTCAACAATTGTACTCATTGTGCAACATTTCAGCTAGCAACATGTTGCTAAGAGCTTGTATTGTGTTTTTGTATTTTTGCATAATTGAAGGCCATCTGATACCCTTGGTGTGGCTATTGTAATTTTGTAGCGAAGCTCGTAACACATTGCAGGAGACGTCTCCGATCCCACATACATAGTATATATATATATTCTTGATCAGCATCGCTGGCCAAAGTCGATATAGCCGTGCTTTAAAGCTTTCCTCGTCAAATTGCCATGTGTATGCCTCTTTTTGCGGGCAGTTCATATGTCGAAGCTTTTATGTTATTTATACTATTATTACGCATTAGTATTTTTAGACTTCACATATACACAAACATTTTACACAGCTCGGAAAATTCATAAAATTTTATTCCGAAAAACTCCCACTGAGCTACTCAGCCTCCAAGGCAGACGACAGCCAAATTCTAATTTTGAAAGCCGAGCCAGTCAATTTCTGTATTTCAAAAAAGATTTTTTTCGAAAAATTAAAGTTTGTATTTCTACTTTTAATATTAGAAAAGGTTTCTGAAAAGTATATTTCGAATTTAGATAGAAGATAGATAGAAGAAAACTTGCAATTGAATGCTATATTTGGGTAAAGAAAAACATTTATATCAGATCAAATATTATCAGATATTATACATATATTTTATAAGAACAATCGATCCGCTTTTCTGCCTGGGATAGCCGTTCTCACCGTATAAAAATAATATCGTAAAAACATAAAAAAAAATCGCTTAAAGACATTTGCCCAAGCAGAAATGTTAGAATTGTGTTTGATTTTTTTTGATCGTATAAAGATCTGACTTGACGGAGTCTATAAGAAGGAAGTAAGCACAGCAGAAAGGACTTACCATTCATGCAGTTGCTGTTGGATATACGATTTATCTGGAAAGACAGATCAGATTCCGATTAAAGAAATATTTAATCTATTATATTCACAGCATATATTTTGTATTAAAAGCAAGTCTGTGTGGTAGTAATTGAAAAGCGTGCAACATGTTGCACATTCCACACAAATAATCAAAGGAAAAGCGTTGCAGCTTGCCATTAATATTTTATTATTATAACATTTATTTTGATTGCGATGTGAGGCACAGTAGCCGCAACCCTTTGCTACCACCTGCCCCAGAACTAAAGACTAACGTCTGCTCATTGCGTATGTGTGTGCAACACATACTTGCAACGCGCCATTCACTTCCTCTGTTCAGTTGGTTCTTTTGCTTAAGGTTGTTTGCTGCTGTTGTTCCTGCTCTTGCCTGCTGGCTGGGGCACTGGAATGCGCATTAATTTTCAACACACGCAACAACAGCAACAACAGCAACAACAACAACAACAGCAACAGCAACAAAAGCAGCAGCCAAACGAGAGTCGCGAAGGCAGCCGAAGAAACCTGCGTCAATTTCGCGCTTTACTTTTGCTGTCAGATGTTTTAAATCAGCGTTCGCCGCTCTCGAGGATCGCTCTGAGCTTGGATCTGAAAACTGCCAACTGGCAACTGGCAACTGGCAACTGGCAACTGGCGAGTGGCGACTAGCGTCTGGGACCTGTGTAGGCAGTCCGGTTTTCGGGGCTGCTCCTTGCGTTAACAAGTGGCCACCAAGACAAAGACGGAGACGAAGACGAAGACGAAGACGCAGACGGAGGCAACACAGCACCGGGGCAGCTGCACGCGCCTGCCTCACTCGCAGTTTTGCCCCATAATGACTTTCAAATGGGAGCCGCGCTGCGATTTATGTGCGTCAAAAGAGCTGCCACAGCCCAAATAGAGACAGCAGGCAGCACACACACACACGCAGAGTGAAAGAGAGAGAGAGAGAGAGATAGAGAGAGAGAGAGAGAGAGAGAGTGAGAGAGGGAGCGGTGGGGGAGAGGGGGTTTGGCAGGTAGACAGGCTGAGGGGGAAACTGGGCAGACCGGGAGGCCGTTTCTTGGAATTCCGCGCGCGCTTTTGTGTTTCGTCTCTTCTTTTCTTCTTCTTCTTCCTTCTGTATGCCCTGCATACCAATTGCAGAAGGTTGCATATATATAGTCTCGATCAGTTATTGATCTATATTCCAATACGTATGCTGTCTATCAATATATGCGGTATGTTTTAGGCAAGTTTCTTGCGGACTTCAATTTTCAACTCGATAATTTGCTCAGCTTGTACACATATCGATATATATCGATTTGCTCGCTGTAAGCTACAAATTCAAAACTTCAGACATCTGACATTAAGTAAATACACGTATTTATAATATATATATATATATATAGAGGTATATATATTTAGTTGATCAGTTTGTTGTATATTTCGATAGCTTCCTGCGGCTTACCAACGAATCTATCGAAAAATAAAAGATGCTGTCTATAAATATGGAGTGTTGCGGAATAGTTCTTCCTTTCGCACTTGCTTCAATTTTAATTTCGATAATTTCTGCACAAATCGATATTTATCGATAACAGAAAGCATTTATGTGCTCTAAGCCAAAACATCAATTTGTTATTCGGCATTCAGCTTTATTAATAACTCATCCGATGTAGATATTGGATTATTATTGAATACAGGGTATCATGCAGTCGGGCACAGTCCGCTCTTGAGGACTCTTATGTTATTATTTTTTATTTTTGTTGCTGCTGCTGTCAGCTTTGAAATTTCAAATCTAGAGGCGCAAACTGTCGCAGGGCAAATGCTGCACGAACCCGTTCCGCACACCAAAGTACCCCCCACCCTACCCCAAACTCCCTTGCAGCAGCAGCAGCAGCACCTGCAGCCTTGGCTGCTCATAATAATGACACGCCATTAAGAATCTGATGCCCTGGCTGCCAAAAGGACTGTTCGGTCAGGCAGGCAGGCAGGCCGGCAGGCAGGCAGTCAGGCAGTCAGTCAGGCAACAGGCTGGCAACATGCTGCATGCAACATGCCAAGTGGCAGGCAGGCAGGCTGGCAGGCAGGCAGGCTGGCAGCTCAGCTTCACTCCAGTTTAAATGGCACATTGCAAGCGACTGTGCTTCCGTTGTCACGCCCCATTCGCGTACCAAAGGACAGCAGATCGGATCAACTCAACTCAACTCCACACTTGCCCCTGCTCTGCTTCCCTTTTACACACACACACACACACACGCGCACACACGCACACACACATCGCAATCAATCGCTTGTGGTACAGTTGTGTTCAAGACATGACATTCCTTACAATTTTGCCGCCCACTTTTGCTGAGTGTACTAAATTAAACAGACAAAAAAACTCCTTTTCTTCATAAGACATAAAACAGTTTTTATTTATCTCCGACATATTTATGATCTATACATACATACGATTCGAACTGGAAACAAATTTACTCATTTTCAAGGAATTCTCTCACTTAACAATAACTTTAGAAATTTCGAAATTTCGAAATTGATGTGAGAATAATGAGAAATACTTAAATGACTCAATTGAAATTTTGGGGCTTCGAACATTTGCCAGATGATAACGATACTCTCTATATGCTATGCTGGGCTCATCAAGATAATTAAGATCCTGAAGAGAGAAGTTTTCACAATCTGCATTCTTCAGTTTTTCTTAGTATATACATATAAATAAATATACATATATGTTTCTATATATATTCGGTTTTTGTGTTGCAGGTGTCTGTTGCCACATCAGCCGCGTACTGCAGCCAGGCGTTGACATGGGTCGACTGTTGCTGCCACTGGCTGTGGCCATGCTCAGTGGTTGCCTGATGATCGCCACTTGCAATAGCAGCAGCAGCAGCAGCAGCAGCAATAGCTCCGGCAGCAATATGCTGGGCGTGTATATTGAACGTGCCCCGGAATCGGCTGTGGCGCCCAAGGGTGACGAGGTTGTTTTCGAGTGTGAGCTAAATTTGAAGCCGGATCGTTTGGAGTGGCGATTTCGGGTGAGTGGCAGCGATCCGTATCGCTATCTGCATCCGGCAGCCGGATACAATGTGACCAGCAGCAACGAGGGTCGCACCTGGAAGCTGCGCATCTATGTGAATGCCCAGACACTGGGCGACTATCAGTGTGTGGCATGGTATGGACCCGGTGCCATTGCCTCGACACCGGGACGACTAACGCTCGTCTCCATATCGCTGGATGGTGCCAGCAATGGATATGGTCGGCATGCTGTCCGCTGGAGCGTTGCGCCCAATAATTGTGTGCTGCTGCGTTGCGGATCGGTTGTCTCCAATCCGCCGGCCATTTGGAGTTTCTATCGCAACGGCGAGAAATTGCCACAAACGGAGCTGCTGTTGTCCGGCGCCGCCGGCGCCCTCGTTCTCAGCTCGGTGACCGCCAAGGATGCGGGCAACTATTCGTGTGCTGCAACCAATGCGATAACTGGCGTCGAGTTGCGTCTGCCGCAGGTTATCGATTTGCGTGTGGATTACACGGAACGGACGCCGCCATATTTTCTGCTACAGCAGCCGGCGACACAGGTTGCCGCACGTCCCGGCGACAGTGTTGTTCTCGAGTGTCCGGGCGTCGGTTCCCCGCGTCCGAGCGCCGTTTGGAGCAGTCCCGATGTGCGCAACATCTATCACAATCGGAGCCGTGTGCTCGCCTACGGACTGCAGATCAGTGATGTGCGGCCCGAGGATCAGGGCTCGTATGTGTGTCGTCTGGACAACGGCATTGCCCCCGTTCTCGTTCACATGATCAAGCTGAGCGTGCTGCAGCGTCCACGCATCATACGCGGCCCAGAGATGACCCTAACCAATGAAGGCGATGCCCTCACGCTGGAGTGCGTTGCCACCGGTCATCCGCAGCCGGAGATATATTGGCTGTTCAACGGCGAGGATGCCAGCGCCGACAATGAAACGCTCATCGAGCCCAATCGCCTCCTCATCCATCATGTCCAGAAGCGTCACGCGGGCGTCGTCCAATGCTTTGCCCGCAATCAACTCGGCGAGGTGAGCACAGTTTTTTTTTTCTTTCTTTTTTTTCGAAAACAATTTTTTAATATGATTCGAACATACTTGAGTTTTGGAAACTTGTGCAGTACACTGAGCAAAACAAAGCAATCTTAATTATGAATGTTCAGCAAAGTAAAGTTGTGGGAAATTCTAAAAACCAGGGCTACATGCATTTCCCAATTTCAGCGTGTGGTTTTCTATGTGTGTTCGCCTTTTGCTTTTGTTGCTTACATTATGATTAAACACTAGTATTTACAGATTTCACATATACAAATATATTACATAGTTTATCAATACACTTAACTTAATTTGAAAGAATTATTTTTCATTGGAGAGAGCTGATTTCAAAAGGGATGTTTTCTAGAAGGATGTTTGAGCTTGCATTTTCACTCTTTCGAAATGCTTTTCTTAATAATAGAAAATATTAAAAAAAAAAAAAACGAAAAAGAAAACTTTATTTTTGGGATTGGAGCAAACTTTTCTTATTTGAAGAAAAATGTTTTCTTATATTTAGAAATTATTTATAAAAACAAGAAAGTAGTTAACGCAGATTTTAATTTAAGTTCAGTTTTATAACATTTATAATTTTGATTTTGAAATATTGATGTATATAAAGTCAACATAAATTTTTTGATATTTTTTCGTTTTACTAATGCTACTGCCACTAATTCGAACAGAGCAATAGTAATAGCAATAGCAATAGCAGAACACTGAAATTGCTCTGAAATGCTTTTTCGCTCTGCTCTGCTCTATCATTTGCCGGAGCAATACCAGTAGCAAGTTGTAAAGAGAAAGTGCTCTCTCTGTAGTTGTAGGAATAGCAGAAAGAACAGGAGCAAAGCGAGAGCAGAGCGGGAGCATAGCGAGAGCAGAGCGAGAGCATAGCGAGAGCAGAGCGAGAGCATAGCTAGAGCAGAGCGAGAGCATAGCGAGAGCAGAGCGACAGCATAGCTAGAGCAGAGCGGGAGCATAGCGAGAGCAGAGCGAGAGCATAGCAGCTGCAGAATTGCTATAGCAATTACGTATATAATTTGGTAGCTAAACAGCTACTTCTCTTCTGTTAGCTCATTTTAAATGATCGCTTTTTTGACCTTGGCTTTGTGGGCTCTGTTCAAGTTTGTAGCACTGACAAAATAGCAAAAGGAGACAAAAATTTCATTTTGATTGAACTTTTTAACTATTAAATCTGTTGAAATCATTTGATTGATATCAAATTTCAAATTCATTTACAAATTTTCTGTGCATCTATTGTAAGAGGTTAGGCCTACGACTATTCAAATTTGATACAGTTTGTATTCAGAAAGTACAATTCGCTTCTTTTTTGTTCAAATTGTCGCATTAGGTTTTGCAACAAACAACAAACAACAAATGAATAATAAATCGAAGTTTGCGTACAAAATGCAAATTAAATGAAATTCCATTCAAATTTGGCACAACTTAATGTTAAAAATATACAAAATGATTTGCCACATGAAAATTGGTTGAGTTTTAGTCATTTTTGGTTAATTGATAAGTGTGGCAAGAGCATTTGCCAGATGGCTTTTTAAAAATGAATGAAAATCATAAAAGCATATATGTCTATATCTGTGTATATATATACATATATACTATTAAACCCCCCCGTTGGAATTTTGCAGACGAGCGAGGGCAACATGTTGCGTGTGAATCCGTTGCAGATCAGTGGCGAGGATTATCCGCCGCTGGGCGATGTGCCCATGCGATCCCCGCACGATCCAATCTACGACAGTGGCGGCACTTCCTTCGGCTCATCCTCCGGATCCGGTTCGTATGGAGGCGGTTCCGGTTCCCGTAACAAGAAGCGCAAATACATGAGAGTTGGTGAGTTTTGGATTTTGTGTTTTTATGTTTGTTATTGTTATTGTTCGCTTAGTTTTGCTTAGTGTCAATTGTATCTCATAACACTATATACAATTGCAATAAAAGAAATTGCTTACGAGTAGACGATAATCGGTAATTGGTAATTGGTAATCGGTAATTGGTAATCGGTAAATGGTAACTGGTAAACGGTAATCAATAATCGGTTATCGTTAATCGTTAATCGTAACCAGCCAAAATCAGCTGGTCGTCCCGCCCACCCGAAAACAATACGAGTATAAATTTGATACAAAAACATTCCTAAAAAGTCGAATTTGAAAAAAAAGAAACTAAAATTAGTTATAGATGTAAGATAGACTATATATATATTATATATGTATATATAGTAAGCTGCGTCCGTGCTAGAGCAGCAATTGCATGTCCAGGTCCATGTACTCGCCCTGTGTTGCCGCATCTGTATCCGCTTCGACATCCGCATCTGCTTCGGCATCCGCATCCGCATCCGGCTCCGCATCACTAATGTCCTCTAGATCTCATGTACTGGAACATTTACGTAGCTGCTCCTCCTCCTTTTGCAGAATACGTATCTTCATCTTGAGCTCCTCGACGCGCAGGCGATGCACCTCGCGCATATACTTGAGCTCATCCTGCGCCTTGTTCACCTCGATCTTCTTCGCCTCGGTGGCCAGCTGCTGCTCCTTGCATCGCAGCTCCGCCTCCTTCACCTTGAAATAGTTGATGCGCTCCTCGTAGCTATCGTTCGCCGTTTGCCCATTCGTTCCAGTCAGCGTTCCAGCGCTGCTGCTGCCGACACCTCCACCGCTTACATTTGCTACCTGGACGGCTGCCTGGGCCGCTGTCACCGGGACGGACACTGGCACCGATGTCGCTGCCGTCACCGTTGGCAGTGCGCTGAATGTGAATGTGGGCGTGCCGCCAGTTAACTGCATTTTAACAGCAGCTGCAGCTGCCACCGCTGCCGCTGCATGTTGTTGCTGCTGCTGCTGCTGTTGTTGCTGCTGTTGTTGTTGTTGCTGCTGCTGCTGTTGCTGCTGTTGTTGTTGCTGCTGTTGTTGTTGCTGCTGCTGCTGTACGACTACGGCTGCAGCGGCTTGCTGCTGTTGTTGCTGATGATGCGCTGCTGCCGCCGCCGCCGCCAATTGTTGTTGCTGTGCGGCAAGCTGCTGCTGCTGCACCAATTGTTGCGCCTGCGCTTGAGCCTGTGCCTGGGCTTGGGCCTGCGCTTGAGCTTGGGCCTGAGCCTGGGCTTGGGCCTGCTGATGCTGCTGTGCCTGGTATTGGGCCAGCGTTATCTGCTGCGGCTTGATCTCGCTGATGATCTGCTGATTGTAGCCGCCAGCAGTGATTGTTGCCATCGTATGCTGCTGCGGCTGCGCGGGTATTGTGTGGATCTGTGTGGCTGTAAAATGCAATCAGCCAAAAGCAAGACACATAAGAAAAATCACAAATTTGTTATTTTCATTTCGATTCCAGTTGCTTTTTGGCTTACACTCACCTGTCGCATCTGTGGGATGCTTGATCTGCAGTATGATCTCCTCGCGCGGTCGCGCCGTCTTAAAGTGCAGCAGATCGTTCAGCGTCAGTTTGTCCGCACTGATTGAGTCCACATTGATCTGGTGGGTGTTGAGCAAGTTCGCGTTTGCCGCTGCCACTGCTGCGCTCACGTGCAACTTTTGCATTTCGGCAACAGCCGATTGTTGCTGCTGTTGCTGTTGTTGTTGCGCCTCGACTTGTGCCTGTGTAACCTGTTGTTGTTGTTGTTGTTGCTGTTGTTGTTGTTGTTGCTGTGCATCAAGGGGATCGTCTTCCATTTCGCTGACATCGTTGCCATCCAGTTCAATGTCATCGAACGTGTCCCCCTGCGGATTATGCTCGGATGCATCTGGACTGATTTGATACTCTGGCTCCACTTTGACATTGTCGTGATGTTGTTGTTGTTGCTGTTGCGCATTGGATGAGACGCCGCTGAGTTTGCAAAGTGATGCGCTGGCGCCGGAGACACTCACATCTCGATACGGATACTGTTTGCGCAGACTGTAAAAACAGAGAAAGAGAGAGAGAGAGAGAGAGAGAGAGAGAGATAACGAGTGAGTGAGTGAGATGAAAATATTGTTGCTTCTCGTCCCTGTTCCCTGCTCGTTGCTCCACTTACCGCGAATTGAGCCAAAACTTTTGTATCTGCTTAATGTTGCGCATGGCGCTCACATGCGGATGCGAATTGAAGTCGCGTACGATTTTGTCCCATGTATCCCTGACGGAGTACTTGTTGCGCTGCTTCTTCCTATGCTTGATGTCGATGACATCCTCGTGCAGATGGAACAGCGTATATAACACATCCTTCTCCTCGGCGGTGAAGCGGGGCGTTAACGGCAGCTGCCCCTTTGAGCTGCCCGCCGTTGAGTTATTGTTAATATTTGCATTGTTGTTGTTTGGATTGTTGTTGTTGTTGTTATTGCTGTTGGTGTTACTGTTGTTGCTGTTGTTATTGTTCGTGGGGCTGCCGTCGCTGTTCCCAGCTGCAGTTACCGTTGCCTGGACCTGAACAACGCTGGCATTCGCTGCTGCAGCGGCGCCCGCATCTCCGGCAGCCGACATGCTCTCTCTCTCTCTCTCTCCTTTTCAATCTCAAATTCGGTCTACGCTTGAGAATTTCTTCTTCTTTTTGGGCTTTGTTTTGTTTCGCAGTTCTGAGTTTGTTTATGGAACGCAAAGCACTCGATGCCGAGTTTGTGTTCGAGTCCGAGTCCGATGCCGATTCCGAGTCCAATTTCGATTCCGATTCCCCCCAGGTTCGAGTGTCAACAACAAAAATGCGATGCCGAGAGCGACGAGTAATATATGTATAAAAATCAATTGCACTCGTTTAGATTATACACATACGCACACACACACACACACACACACGCTCGCTAGCTAGCTCGCTCACAACTCATGTCTGAGTGTGAGTGTGTGTGTGTGTGTGTGAGTCGTTTTTGTCTGTTGTCGTCTGCTGCCCGTTCGCTTGCCGTCGTCGTCGCCAGACGTTGTCGCCACTCGAATCCAATATTGCGATAGAGAATTGTATGAAAAATGTTGCCGCAGTTTTTGGCACACAAAACTATTTGATTTTAATTGTGTTTTAGAATTTAATGTAAATGCGCGCGCTTGTTTTCGGTCCAGGTATTATTTTTGTGGCAGGCAGCACAAGAAAATGTCGCTCAAAATGCGTACGCAGCTCTAAAGATACTACTCAATGCTGCGCTGCGATACTACTCAATGCTCAAAACTCAAATGCACATCGATGCTACTCACTACGGAGCGTTAACAGTGCGCTGTTAACGCACATTTGAGTGCGCTCACTTTGGCACTGTTAACTACAGCCAACTTCACATTTAACAGCACTAGCACCAATCGAAAATTGCTTTCAACAAGTTTATTTTAGTTTTAATTTTGTTTTCGTTATAATGTTGCAGCCAATATGGTGCCGCCATCGCGGCCCAATATCACCCGCCTGTCGGACGACGCTGTCATGCTACGCTGGAATGTGCCGAAAAACGATGGCCTGCCCATACAATTCTTCAAGGTACAATATCGCATGCTCGGCGACAGTTCGCGCAAAATTCCGCGCGAAAACTGGCAGACGACCAACGAGAATATACCCTATGGCAAGCAGCGGGAGCGGGAAAGGGATCGAGATCGGGATCGGGAGCGAGAGCGTGATCGCGACCATCACCATGAGCACCCCGTGAACACGGCGCTGGTGGGCGTCAAGAATTTCACATCGTCTGTATCAGGACTGCGTCCGGATCGCAATTATCGCTTCCGCATCATTGCCGTCTATTCGAACAATGACAACAAGGAGGGCAACACCTCCATCAAATTCTTCCTGCAGCGTGGCGCCGCCAAATCGAACCTGCCCGTGCCCGAGCTGCGTCAAATTGAGCCCTACTCGGAGTCGGCCGTCATCCTCCACTGGACACTTACTGCCGTTCAGCAGCACACCATCGATGGCTATTATGCCTACTATAGGCCGGCAGCCTCTGCCGCCGAATACCTGAAGGCCACCGTCGATGGCGGCCATGCCCGTCACTTTAAGATTGATCTGCTCGATCCGGGCACCGCCTACGAGTTCAAGCTGCAATCGTTCAATGCTCACGCAGCCTCCGAGTTCAGTGAGATCAAACAGGGGCGTACTCTGAGTAAGTTTTCATCAATTGATTTTTGCATATTTACATACGCTGACTGATTGATTGACTGACTGATTCTGTTAAAGTACTATGATTGATAGATATATAAGCTTGACTTGACTGATTGACTTAATGACTGATTGCATAACTGATGGATTGAAAATATATTTAACCTATTAACTAAGATTTAGTGTTTTGCTTAACTAACTGATTGATTGACTTGATGACTTATTAGTCAATCTTAGTCAATCTAAGACTAATTTATTTATTATCTAGCTTGATTGATTGACTGACTGATTGATTTCATACCAACTAATTGGTTGTTAATAAACTGTTTAACTTAGTCAATCTAAGATTGCATATTTTATTGACTTCATTATGTTGCAGCTGTGAAATTGTGCAACTGATTGATTGATTGATTGACGGACGACGGCTGTACTATGCTATAATTAACTGATTGATTGAGCGACTAGTAATATAAGCTTGCACAACATTCAAATATTAATATTAAAATTATTTCCCTCTTCCGTCTCCACCTGCATCCTGACAGAAACTTCTGGCCACTCGAGCAGCGCCTCCGCACCGGCAGTTGTGGCCGTGCCGAATGGTGCCAATGGCAACGCCGGGGAGCAGGAGAACTCCATTTATCCGGTAATCGCAGGCGCCGCCGGTGGCGGCCTACTGCTCCTCATTGCCATTGTGGTTGCCTGTCTGTGCCTGCGACGTCGCAACAATGCACAGCCCGAGGGTGAGTCCAAACTCCATCCAAACTCAATTAGCTTGGGCGCCACTAATCCCATTTGCCTTTTGCCTCCCATCTAGATGAGAACAAGCCGCAATTGGATCACATTCAAGCGGATTTCGTTACATCCTCTGTGCTGGGCGTGGCGCCGCATCACAATCACAATCATAGCCACAGCCTCGGCCACAACCACGCCCACAATCACAATCAGAAGTCGGGCGATGTGCGTCGATTGAATGGGGTTATTCCACGCATGAATATCACGCCCAATCCTCTCGCTCAGGATCCCGCCGCTGATAAGGTGAGCTGCCCTCAAATCATCTCAATCTTCAAAGTGCTCCCACTTCTCCAAATCTTTCCACTCGCATCTATTTTGTATCTCAAAAACAAAACAAACAAAAACCAATATAGAAAACAAAAAAACCCTTTTCGCTGGTTGCTTGGTCAAAATTTAAAATACATAAAAAACAAATAAAAAACGTTTCTCGCCTCGCTTTGCTTTTGAACTGTTGCTGCTGCTGGCATATGTCTCTCTCTCTCTCTCTCTCTCTCTCTCTTTCGCCCTCTCGCTCACACTCTCGCTGGCCCTGTCTGCCCCGTTGCTTCTAGGGGCCTTTTAAGTTTACCCAACTATTCAAATTCTACATTGTTTTTTTTTTACAACTTTTCGTCTCCAACTCTATAAAAAAAAACTCTAAAAATAAAAGAGGAAATTTTTACAATCAATTTGAATCTGAATCGATTGAATCCTTTTAATCGAGCACTCAATTTGACAGATAAAAATATATTTTCGAATAGAAACACTCGTAAAAAGAAGACCCAAATCGCTTTGTGATTAGGCTTCTATATATGCATACAAATGGTACTCCTAGTTGCTTCTTAAGCATAGCATTTACCCACCTAAGTAGTTAATGGGATCTCGCTCTGATCTCTAGATCGATATCTATATCGGCATTTTTCTATAGCTATCTGTCTCTCGCCCTTTCTCTATATATAGCCCACTTTTTTCACACCTATTTAAGTCTTGAATTGTTTTTTGGCCTTCTCTTTCTCTCATTTTCCCCCTACCTCTCTTTTATATCCCTGTATTTCTATCTCTCTCCTCTATCTCTATCTACTCCAATTCTCCACCTATCTCTATCTATATTCCCTCTATCTTTATCACTCTGTCTATATCTGCTCCAATTATCTATCTGTTCCTTTTTCCGCCATCTTTCTCTCCGTATTTCTGCCTATTTCACTCTCTTCTCTTTACTGTTTCTTTCTTACAAATCTTTATCCTTATCCATGCTCTTTCTCCGTCTCTTTCTTCTTCTGTCCCGATCTCTCCTTTTGTCTTTCATTCGCTCTTTCTCCTTTTAAGACTTTTTTTCTCTGTCTCTTATGTCTCTCTCTCTCTCTTTCTCGTCTCTCTCGTCCTCCTCTTGCTTATCCTTGTCTGGTTTTATTATTTCTCTTACAGAAATCTTTATCTTGTCCACACTCTCAATTTGTTTCTTCCATTCTATCTTTCGAGGCTCTTCCTCCCGCCTGAATTTGGGCTGTCTCTCAGTCTCCCTCTCTCTCTCTCTCTCTCTCTCTCTCTCTGTCACTCTCTCTCTCCCTCTATTGGTTTGTGGTCTTTGATCTCCTGTTCTGTGGACTCTGAACGCTCTTGTCGGTTTTCTCTTCGCCTCCGTTCGCCAAAAGCCAAACTGAGCAGCGTCCCCTGTTCCAGAATCGCAATGTAATGGAGCTGCGCTTCCTGCCGCCCAACGGCATCACCAGCATCACCAGCACCACCAGCAGCAGCAGCACCACCACCATAACCACCACCACCACACCCAACCACAAGAGCAGCACCACTGTCGAGCCAATTAATGCTAATCCAGATGGGATTGCAGATGTCGAGGTGGATGTCGATGTCGATGTTGATGTTGATGTGGATGTTGCTGCCACCGATAATGCGCAGACGGGCGGCGCCTCCTCCTCTTGTGAGACCTTGGAGGCTTGCGACGGTCTCACACAACAAAAACAACAACAACAACAGCAGCAGCTGCAGCTGCAGCAGAAGCAGAAGTTGCCTGCAACGGAGGCGCCCAGCAAACCGCTGCCGCCGTTGCCTTTGCCCAAGAAAACAGCAGCTGCCAAAGCGCAACAACAACAACAACAGCAACAGCAAGAAGTAAACCAATGAAATACAGTGATCGCTAGCTAATGAGAACTGCCACAGATGTTCAACATTTGGAAAATCGAAGCAAACTGAAAATTGTCAAAGTGTTTTCAATTAGCGAGCGATCACTGTACCACAAAGTTGACAAGTCAAACAAAAAGCAGCTCCGAGAATCGTATTTTATATTTTGTGCCAAGTCAAAGCCAAACTACCCCAGCACATGCACCACCCACCGAACCACCCAACCACCCCACCACACATCCACCCGACCACAACCACAACAGCAACTCCCCAATTCAGCAGCATATATGTTATAAATCTCTCAATAATCGCCTAATCTTCTCTCTTTCTCTTTCTCTCTGTCTGCTGTCTGTCTCTGTCGCTCTTTAGACGAATGCATTGGCAATTGCGGCCGCTGCGGCGCTGCATCAGCCGGGATTGCATCATGCGCAGCCGTACCATGCGCCCGGCACGCCCACATTTGCCCACAAGCGACACGATTTCCAGCAGCAGCTGCAAGCACCGCCCGTGCCACCTCATGCTGCCTACTACCAGCAACAACAGCAGCAGCAGCAGCAACAGGCGGCGTCTGGTGGCGCCTCGCCCATGCTGGAACAGCAGCGACGCACGCTGGAGCGCAGCGTGCGCAGCCTGCAACAACAGCAACAGCAGCAGCAACATTTTGGAATGGATGATGGCATGGCCACGCCCACTCGTATACCCTCGCTGCGCCGACAGCGACGCGCCTCTGGCAGCCAGCACAATAGCCACACTAATCTCAACAACAACAACAACAACAACAACAACAGCAGCAACAATAACAACAATAATAACAACAACAATAACAATGTGCCGCATCATATGCTGCATCATCACAATCATGTGCACCATCCGCATCCGCACCCACATCCGCATCCGCACCACAGCCATGTGGTGGGCATACCCCATGTGCCAGGCAGCCCACGCGTCCAGCGCTCCCCGATGCCCGGCCGCGCCCTCATCAAGCGGACACGCCTCGGCAGCCACACGGACAACATATCCTCGGGCAGTCTCAACAGTATTGAGGTCTAGACCTAATCCCTTAAAGCCTATAACTAGATCCCGCCCTCAGCCCTAAATGTACAGTAGTCACTGGCAGCAAATGTCCACTGAATGATTCTGTTCGAATATTCGGCGTATGCAGATTTCAATATCTCAAAACTCTCGAAAATTGAGTGCTTTCATTGTTGAAAGTATTTCTAATTTATAATGCACAATATTTAAAATTTGTTGAAATTACGATTTCAATATCGAAAAATTACTATATACACATATTATTTACATATATGTATTTGCATTGCTCTAATCCTATCCTCCTTCCCGGGGGCAGACTGCAACTTGGAGCCGAGTTGTGTCCTGGTATTTAATTTAATTTCTTTTTTTTATTTTGTGAATGTAGATTTATTTATTTATTTAATTAATTAACGCAACGACAACTCGAATTCTTTGATTAGTTAGTGCCTCTCTAAGTCCCCCCCACCCCAAATCGTATACAATCATAAAGACGACGATAATGATGCATAGTTGTAGACATCATTTAAGCCCTTAGCCATAAGATGTTCAACTATTAACGTTAACTCGCTGCTTAATTATAACACTAATTTAAACACTTAGACTATAATTTTCTAATGTACATCCATACAAGCGCACACATATAGTATATATATATACGCATACACAGAAATCTCCTAAACTATCGTTAAAACATAATAAAAAGAAAATTGCATAAATTAAGTCGAACTCATTTTACCATATGGGAAATTTAATTACCCTGTTCGATGAAGGTGGCTGCATTAGCTAAATGGCTCGAAGCAAAAAATGATGGCATACTTTCAGGCGCATGCGTTCAAAAAGGGAATTCCTCGAGTTCAGCCAAAATCCATATCGATTTTTCGAAGCACAATTTGCAATAGGTTAATTTTCAAGGATATTGAGATCATCTAAGAACCCAAATACTCCTTAGCCAAAGGAGCTAACCAGAAACCCAAATGCAAAAATGTGTCTGGCTATGAACTATATATTTGTATATATATTCAGATATATTTGTAATAATTAACATAAATTAAAGTACATATTGTAAGATTGAACGAAAGAATTGCACTGAAGAAAAACGATTTGACTTGTGTTGGTCCAGCAAGCGAGGGCTACTCGACGAGTTGTTCCTATGCCGGCGTTGGCGTCTCGGGCGCCTGTTCCTGCAAGCACATCATTCATTGGATGAATCATTCAAATAATTCACTAGACTGAGTCATTCGGAGCAGCTACTGATGATGCTGGTGCTGAGGTGCTCAGGTGCTGAGGTGCTCAGGTGCTGAGGTGCTCAAGTGCTCAGGTGCTCAGGTGTTCAGGTGCTCAGGTGCACAGGTGCTCAGGTGCTGATGTTGCTGATTCGGTGCATATCGGAGGTGCAGTGCAAAACGACATCGATGGGGGGAATCTAAGGAGTCTCAGGAAACTGTGGATACTCGGTGGTGGTAGCTCAAATGCACATGCCATTGAGGAGGGTGTGCCCAAAAAACAAAATGTGTGCGAAGAGTTGTTGTTTTTTTTTTTTTTTTTTTCTTTTTGTTTAGTTTAATTTACATTAAAAAATAGAATTTGTAATTAATGAAATATAATAAAAAAAAAATAATTCATCAGAGTTTTCAGATGTTGGGATGTTGTTTGAATTCTTCATGATGTGTGAATTATTTTCGATAGCTGGTGTTTTTGTAATGTTTCTGATTGAGCTTTAGCTGTACTTTATTTCATATGCACACATACATACACATATGTATGCATAGATACATATATATAGAATATATATTGTGAGATATATATATACACGTATATTGTTTGATTTTGGTATTTAGCATCAGATAATTGTTTTACTTTTGTTTTGTTTTGAAATAATTGTTTGTATTGAATTATATATTGTTTAGGGCGGGAGTCACGGGTGGTACAGTGGACACTACGTGGACGTGGACGCTTAAGCTTCGGCCTCAACCTCCTCCTTTACCTTGGCATCGCCGGGCTTGCCCTTGGACCAGTCGGGTTTCTTCTGCAGATCCAACCAGCATCGATGCGGATGTGGAATAGAATGGAAGATATTGAGCATTAGTATTATCGTGGAACTGAAATGTCGCTTAACATTAACAACAATAACAACTGTGCTCTGTGCACTACGAGACTACGAAACTACATACATACATACATCTAGTACATACGGATACATATTGTGGCAAATTGTGACGATTAGACTAATATTGACAGGTGTTTTGAGGTGTACCATAAAACGAGCGAGACAGATAGATAGACAGATATGTAGTTAGATGATAAGAGTAAAAGAGACAGAGAGTGTGTGTGTGTTTGTGAGAGAGAGATAGAGAGAGACAGAGCAGTACATAAAGTGGCAATGGAGGACACGTGGTGCTCAAACATATGTAAACACACATCATTTCACTCATCCTTACACTTTTTGGTTGTTTTTAGAGAACCGGCATCTTTAATCTTTATCTATAGGAGCGTTCACATCATTTTTGGTTGATCGAAGTATATATATATATATATATATTGTGTATATATATGCGGGTATATAGTATATAGAGTATTAATATACATATGTAAGTTATACAAAACTATTGCTATTCTAACTATGCCTAGCTGAAGGTAGCACCTGGCATGGTATCCACCACAAACGACAGACCCAATTCGAACTTACCTCCTTTTCTTCCTCCTCCAATGTGAACTCCTTCTTCTTAACCACCTTGAGCTGGTTGCGGAAGTTGAATTCTGCGGCCTTCTTCTGCAGCTTGGCAAATTTGTTTTCGTATTTGGAGACCTTCTTCAAGGCTGGCTTAACGCTATAGATTGGATAAAAGTTGATATTTAGTCGGGAATTGAAGGGATTTTGTATGCCCTTGCAGAGGGATTGAATATTCCGCTTATTCCGATTGAGATATAAGTAACTGTTGTATTCAGAATGTCTGCAAGGGTATGCAAATCGTTAGGGGTACTCACAATTTGCCGCGAAGATCGTTAACTTGGGCATTGAGATCGTTGATCTATAGCGTGCGATGAGAGATCAGAGAGAAACAGATACAGTTAGCATACATGAGAAATGTCGGCTTATAGTAATAGTAACGTTTCATAGATTCGTTTCAATAGACATAGACTAAATGTACCAAATGTGGCAAACTACTTGAAATTGCAATATCAAAATCAAAATGCGAGCAAAAATGCGAGGGGCATAAGAGTCGTGCACAAGAGACAAGAGTTGCAAGCAGACGGGTTGCATGCAGCGCGTTACACTTATCGCTCATAGTTTAAACATGTGCACAGGCACAAATACAGTTACAGATACAGATAAAGATACAGTTACAGATATAGATACATCAACTGTTATAGTAAGAGTTTTGTACATTTTTTTTTTTTTTTCTTGGTTTTCAGGTTAAAACTGTAGCTGGTGCGTGCGAGCGAGCTAGCAAGACGAGCCAAATACGCAGTTAGGTTTTGGTCTAACGGTTTTTTAATGGGGCAGCTAAGGTCGGTTTCTTTCTTTTTTTTTTTTTTTTTTTTTTGGTTTTTTGTTTGAGTGGAAGTTTTGGGGCCTTATTTTTTAGGTTTTTTTTTTTTTGTCGATTGAACAGCATAACATCCAAATGTCGATTTCCTCTATGGTTTTTTTTTTATCTTTTTATATTCATTTTTTTTATGGCATTTTATTTTTATATACGATATTTTGTTTTGATATGGTCTAAAGTTATAACCTATACACATAAGACTTGAGCGTACGGAACTGGGGCCTGAGGTACTGCACAGCATGGCACATACATACATTACATACATTTCATACATTGATTGATTGGTTGTTTGATTGTTCGTTTTTTATGGCTATTTTTAACATATTTCTTACGTATTTTTCTGATTTGTTTTGTGTTTCTTTTCGCTTTTCTTTTCCTTCTTTCTCATTTCTCATTTGTTTGTTCAGCTTTTCTTTTTCTTTTTTGTTCTTTTATTTTTTATTTTTTTTTTGCAAATACTTCGAGTTCGGAACGTGTTTGCTTTTTTGTGATAACGGTAAAAGTAACGGTAACGGTAACGGTAACGGTAACAGTAACAGTAACAGTAACAGTAACAGTAACGTTTAGTGGGCAGCGGTGGCAATTTTCTAGCATTAGCTGGTTGAAGCGAACCGACTTTTGGACTATTGAAACATTAGCCAGAGCTCTGGCGCAACTTTGAACAGCTGTGTAATTTGTCAAATATTTGATTTACTTTTTCTTCTTTCTTTTTTTAGATATTATTATTATGGTTTTTTTTTTTTTTGCTAAGAACTCGAGTAAATCGACGCTTGGCGCTTATGCTCTTCAATGGTTTAGATTTAACGGTTTATCGCATAATTTGAAATTTCTTCATTATTGCATTGGTGCTTCATCAGTTTTTTCCTCTTCTTCTTCTTTTTTTTGTATTCTTTTCTGTCTGTAGTTTGTGGGTTAAAGCGAGCGTCAGATAGAAAGAGAGCAAACCAATTAACGATACAATGAAGCACGTTTTACAATCAAATTACATTATTTACAATGAAGTGCGAGCGGTTGAGGTTTGGGTTTGGTTTTGGTTTTGGTTTTGGTTTTGGGTTTGAGGTATTTGTTTCGAGTTTTGGAGATTTTTGGATGGAATTGGTATTCTGTTGTTGATTGATGTTGATTATTACTATTGTCTGTATTTTGTTATTTGTTTGGACGACTGCTGCTGCTTTTGTTGTTGCTTGTTGTTTGTTGTTGACAAATGCACATGCAGAATTTCTAATTGAAAAAAAAAATAACCATTGCCTACATTGTGCTCAGCGTGCTTACGTGCTTTGTATATTGATGTGTGTGTGTGTGTGTGTGTGTTTATGAGTGTGTGTGTGACCAACGGACGCACAGACAGCGGCAACAAAAACGATGCAAATGACGCGAGAGCGTAAACAAACAAATTATCACAGAATGGAAGAAAGAAAGATACAAAAGAATTTTGAACAATGTATGTAGTGGATGGAAAACACAAAACAATGTCAGAATTTAAGTTGTTGCAAAAAAGTCCAGTGCTGAACAACCACGTAAGTTTCGACAAGTTTGACAGTGTTGTGTAGTGCAATGTGAGTGCTGCGTTTGCCAAATGAAAGTGCAAACGAATAACAGTAACTAAACAGCCGCGGTGCCGTTGCCACAGCGAGAGAGAGAAAGAGAGAGAGAGTGAGAAAAAGAGAGAGAGATAGATAGAGTGAGAGATCGAGAGACAGCGAGAGAGCTAACCTCACTTATTTGTAGACAATTAGGCAACACTTAATGAATACTGTGCTTAGGTGCATAGCGGAGATGAGAAATCGTTGCAATTGCTCATTGGGAATTCATTTCATCAGGAAAAGTGATGATTAATTATGAAAATTGAAACAACTGATTGATTGACTGATTGACGGTTTGATTGACTGTTCGTTTAACTGGCGGCTGTTTTAAAAAGTTTTTTTTATTTTTTTTTTGGCTGTTGCTGCAGTTTTGTGTGTCAATTTCGCAACTCACAGATATTTCATTGTTGTTGTTGATTGGATTGTGTTTCCGTATTGAGTACAAGTAACATGAGATTAACAACGGCATATTAAGAACTTGTAAGATCGAACAAAGAGTGGTAAGTATAAAGAATCATCTATATATGTTTTATAATATGTATAGATACGTATTTTTGTTTGTAAGTTTTTGTATGTGAGCAATTCAGAAAAACAGTTACAAGTAAGAGAGTCAAATACTTTTTTTTTTTTTTTTGTTTTTTAAATATGTAACACAAGTATCAACAAGTTTTGATAGTTGATGCAAGAAAAAAAAAACGGAAACGTAAAAAACATATGATACTAAAAAATTTGTATGTCTGGTTTTTGTATTTTTTTCTTTTCTTTTGTATTAAGAGTTTTGTTTTTATATTTATTTTGTTTTTTTTTTTTTTAATTGATTAAAAATTGTTGCAGTACCTCCCAGTCTTTTTTCCTGACTTCGTATTCCAGATCCCATTTCTGGCCTTCACAAATATACATACGCTCGTAATACTCTTCGCAAATCTCTTGCAATTCGCCTGTAAAAACACATTTTTTGGTGGATTTTTTTTTGTCGATTTTGTCGTTTTTTTTTTGTTTTTTTTTCATTTTTTCTACGAATCTTAATGTACTTATTTTACATTTATGTATGCGTGATTTATGTTTTTATATTGTTTTATAATTCTATATATATATAAATTTAAATATCATAATCAAATTATATCGTTTATTGTTTTCTATTTCTTTTAGATGTTATGTGTTCGGTAAATTGACTAACTTTTCGAGAACTGATTTGAAATTGACTTTAAGTGATTTTAATAGATTTTTTTTATTTTTTTTTTTTTGGAATGGGGCGCAACGTACGGGTCTGAGAAATGTCTTGGCTGTTGTTGTTGTTATTGTTGTTGGTTATGGTTGGTATCGGTTGGTATCGGTATTGTGGGTTATACTTGAATAAGAAACGCTGTCAATTGAGCACGGTTATCGATATATATATATATCCATCATAAGGAGACGGAGACAACAGAATAAGAGACAAAGAGAGAGAGAGAGAGAGAGAGAGAGAGACAGACAAAGACAATGAGAGATAGAAAGAGCTAGTCAGAGAGAATATATATGTAAATTTAACTCAATTGTACTTTGATATCGATATCGGTGTCGATAAACAAGACCCAACTGAACAACGTTTCTTTTAGAGGGGGTCTCCCACACGCAGAGTTCAAAGCGCGCGCCGATTTTGCTTAGTATCGTGCGCCTTGTATATTTATATATATGTATGTATATATGCAATTATTAAATAGATATTTTTTATTTAATTTTTTTTTGGCTTTGTACTTTTTTTGTTTTGTAGTTTAGCGCAGTTAAAAACAATATCAAAAATTAGGTTTAAGAAAAAATTAAGAAGAATAATCGCAAAATAACTAAAAAAAAAAAATTTGATTAAGAATATATTTAGAAATAATCAAATCAAGGGTATAATCAAAAAAAAAAAAAGTTATAAATAATAATAATTGATTATTATTATTAAAATTATTATTATAGTTGTTGCTGTTGTTGTTGGCAATATTGTTGTCTTTTTTGGTTGCTTTTGTCAATAGATTTGTAATAATAATAATCATTCGCATATTGGATGCTCTTTTTTTGTTCTTTTTTTTTTGTATTTTGTGTTTTTTTTTTTTTTGTTTTTGTATATTTTGTATTTTGTTTTCTTTGGGTTCATGGCAAAATTAATGGGGAATTTACCTCTTGTGCTTTGACTTTCTGCACGTGCTCTAAATCAAATTTATCGCCCTCCAAAGAGTAAACGCGTTGAAAATATTGTTTGCATATTGTCTGCAGTTCGGCTGTGGTATCGGTAACGGTATCGGTAACGGTAACGGTAGCGGTTATGGTATCGGTAACGGTAACGGTAGCGGTAAAGTTTAAGGTGAACGTCAGCGTTTACGTTAAATGACGTAACGCGCGTTAAAGCGTAAATCGACAGAGTTCGTGGTGTGCGTGTGCGTGTGTGTGTGTGTGTGTGTGCGTGTGTGTGTGTGTGTGTGAGAGAGTCGTTGTCGTTTGTTGCGTGTATGTATGTGAGTGCGTGTGCAAAAAGAGACACAGACAGATGCGGATGTAAGAAAAAGATAGATAGATATATAGATATATATGTAAAGACAGAGAGAGAGAGAGAGAGAGATAGAGAGAGAGAGAGAGGGGAGAGAGAGATAATTTGATTGTGTGTTGTAAGTTTTTGTACGTATTTTGTTTGGGAATAGGATAAAGTATAAAATATGTGTATTGTGAATACAGAGAGAGAGAGAGAGAGATAAAAGAAAGTGACAGACAAGAAAGATAGTGACAGACGTGAGAGAAAGATAGAGAGAGAGAGAGAGAGAGAGAGACAGAGACGCACATGTAACGCGCGTTGTTCGCCGCGTGTCAGAGAAAGAGAAGGAATATTAAATATTAATTTATAAAGTCAGATATTCAGTTATATCCTTAGTTTTATCACCTACAATTTGCATATACATAAATACATACATAATAATTGTGCTTTGCTTGCTTTTATTATATTTGTTATACGTTTCTCGTTTCTTGTTTAAATTTGTTTTTGTTTTTTTTTTCAGTGTAGTGCGCTTGGTGTTGGGTTGCATGAGTTAGGTGTCTGTTGTTGTTGTTGTGGTTGTGGTTGTGGTTGTGGTTGCTGTTGTTGTTGTTGTTGTTGTTGTGGTTGTTGTTGCTGTGGTGGCTTAGTGACTGTACTTGGGTATGTGTGTGGCTCTGCTTATAAACTAAACCAACGAGACATACGTCTATGTATTCCTATGAGTACAAAACACTCGTACGCTATGCTCTTTATTCTCATTACTCGTTACTCGTTATTCGTTGTTTGTTGTGCGTTGATCGTTGCAATTAGTTTTAGTAAAAGCTGTTTTGCAAAATCCAAAAATAGCAACAGCTGTACTACGACAACACAAAAAATACAACGAAGCTTTGCTTTAATACTTATTCTAGTTTAAAAAATTCTTATCGCTATTGTCATTTCAAAAATCTCAAATAAGCCACAAAAAAGCAAAATGTTGGCCAAAAAATGTTGTTTATACTATATGAAAACATATATATATTATATGGGGATAAGTAACAACAGCGAGTATTTGATGTTGTTGTTTTGTTTTTGCTCCGGTTTAGTAGAGGCTGCAAGTTATTTATCGGTTCGCACCCGTGGATAAGTTAAGGGGCTTTCCATTTAGCGTACTGGTTAGCTGGTTAATGGCATTAAAAATTGAGTTATACTCGTTTTATATACTCTTTGATTTCGACCAAAATTCAAAGTGGGATGTAACAAATTTTGAATGTGCTCTCTTGATGAATGTATTCAAAATTTGCACAGCTCTCTTCCAAAAATTCACAAAAACAGGAAGAAAACAGAAGAAATTATACGGTGAACAGAGCTCTACATTTTCTACGTGTTGTAATTATTGTGGATGTTTGTTTGGTTTGGTTTGGTTTGGTTTGTTTTGTTTGTTTGTTTGTTTGCTAAACACTAAACATTGTGCTCTATACTACGGGTAACCCCAGACTGACACACACACACAGACTGGCCGCCAGGGAGCGTTTTTGTGGCAGCATCTTTATTATATTTGCATATATCTTTCAAGTGCTGGTTATATGTATATGTACGTATAATATCTGAAATGTGTGTGGAGCATTGATTGTTATTAACGATATTCAAATGGACTACGAGAAGTAGTGACATTAAGTTCCATCGATCGACTGTTCTCTAGATCTATCTCATTCCTTGTCGCGTTGAACTCCAAGGAAATCATGAGAGAGAGACAGAGATCGAGAGAGAGAGAGAGAGATAGAGAGAGATAGAGCTATGGGAGATAATTGTGTGCAACGCTTGCCTCAAATTCCCTTCTGGCTACCTCGCGCTCCACATCGTATTTCTCAGACTCCAATTTCAGTATTTTATTGTTATAATCCTGACAAGCTTTCTGTAGTGTATCTGTGAATGTTAAAACGAGTGAGTATTCGGAATGTGGGGAATATCCTCATCGAGTTCTCCTGCTTGTGGCTCCGAAGAACTGCTCAAACTGCAGACAGAATATGTGCGCGTATGTGTGTGTGTGCGTGCGTGCGTGTGTGTGTGTGTGTGTGTGTGCTTTCGTTTGCATGTGTGTATTTTTGAATTTGTATATTTGAGGGGTTGACTGTGTTTGGGGTGGTGTGTGCTGAGCTGTTGTATTGACGTGGGCAGTGTTTGTGCTTGTGTGTGTGTTGAGTACGTGATACTGAACGACTTCCCAAGGTGTGTGGCACATAGAGAGAGAGAGAGACAGAGAGAGAGAGTGTGCGAGACAGAGAGAGAAAGAGATAGGGGGACAAAGAGAGCTAGAGAGAGAGATGTGGGGAGAGGGACAAAGAGATACAGAGAGCGAGTTTGAGAGCTGTAATAAATATTTCAAATTATTGAGTAATTATCACAGGGAATTATAATTACTTGAGTAATTGAAATTTCTAAAATTGTCATTACTTGAGTCATGACAAGAATTAAAAGAATTACGCAAATGGAAATATTTACTTCGATAATAATTAAAATATAAAAAAGGATAATCAACTCTTGATTGAATTATTTGCTGATATTCCTGATCAATTACTCAAGTAATTGCCATGGTAATTAAGTAATTATAGCTCTGTTTACAACACTGTTTGCATATGTACTTGCTAAGCTATAAAATTATTCATTAATTGGAATATGTTTGTGGTTGCTTGACAAGTTAAGTATACGAGTAGATATATATAAGTATATAGTATATGGGTATATGTATGTACAGGGACGATATTGATCAGTTTAGGTTTAGTTTGCTTGACTTTTTACTGTATACAAAACGGAATTGTACGAAAATTAAGTGTATTATACAAAAAAGTAAGTAGTTTAGACAGCAATTATACATTTATATATATGTATATGTATATACATATATATATAAATAAAGATAGATAGAAAGAAATATGTATATAGATAGATAGATTAATAAAGAGAGAGAGAGAGAGAGAGAGAGAGAGAGAGATAGCTAACAGAAGGTGTTGGTTTTGCTATTTTTTATTGCTGTTGTTGTTGTTGTTGCTGTTGTTGTTGTTAAGCATTAAGTTATTTTAGACTTTTGATTTTGATATGTGGAACGCTTTTTGGCAGATAGTAGCTAATTGATAGATAGGCATTTGGATATTTTATAATAAGTAGATAGATAGATAGATAGATAGATAGATAGATAGTTATGTAGTAGTAGATATGTGCGTGTACCTCAACATCCTTGCGTTTAACAACATACTCAAGATCATATTTCTGGTCCTCCAGTTTATTAATCCTGTCATAGTGTTGCTTGATCAGGGATTTCAGTGTGTCTGTGCGTTTGACGTTTGCGGACACCCAAAATTGGCAGCATGACAAAACACACACAGATACAGATATACAAGATATACATGTGTGTGTATATATATATATATATGTATATATATACACATAAGGTTGGGTAACATTCGATATGGACGAGGGATATTTTTATATGTGGTTGTGTGTGTGTGTATATGTGTGTGTGTATATGTGTGTGTGTGTATTTATTTATATTGCAGTAAAAAGAGAGATGGGTAAACAGGGAGGGAAAGAGGGAAAGAGAGAGAATAAGTAACATATTCAAATACATAACAAGTGGTATTGGTTGTATGAGTGAGTGTGTATGTGTGTGTGTGCATGTGTGTGTGTGTATGGGTGTGTATATGTGTGGGTGTGGAAAGCGCAACTTGTTGTTGGTGTGTGTGTGTGATTTATTTATATGTTTGAGTGTCTATGTGTGATTGTGTGTGTGTGTGTGTGTATGTGTATGTGTGTGTGTGTGTGTGTGTGATGATTGATGACACTTTTGTAGACTTTAATGTTTATGCTTTAATTGAATTCTTTTTAGTTATATTCATTTTTATAATTGTTGAGCAAAAAACAGCAGCAAAGAAAATGTATCAAATTTTGTTTGCTGATTTTCTGCGCTTTTTGTTATTTATTTAATTTGATTGTTTTTCTTTTTTTGGCATTTAGAATTTCTAGTTAGAAATTGTATTTATTGATTTCTGCTTCGCTTTTCGATTGGATTCGAGTGTTATTTTGAACTGCTGGCACTCACCTTCGCTGGCATCACTGAGATTCCTGGGGCTGCCGCAACGTTCTTCAATGATGCGTCTGCGTTCAGCCGCCTTGCGTTCCTGTTCCTTCTTCAATTCCTCAGCGGCTTTCTTGCGCAGCAACAACTGCAAATCAAAATTCCAATTTCCAAATTGATTAAGTTTGCCAACTTCAATTTGTTGCTTGTTACTTGTCACTTTCTCAAGCAAACTGCCACTCAAAATGCCAATAAAGTTTGTTGGCAGTTGAACGATTTTCATTCGAGTAAAATAATTACAAATGAATTTTCTATTATATTTTTTTCATTTTTCATCGTAGACACTTACCCGGAGTTTCTTCTTCCTCTCTGGGGTCATGAAACCCTTCTTGGCCTTCTTGGCCTTGGAGGCTTCTTCCATGCGCTTGCGCACCTCAGCACGCTTGCGCTCGATCTCAGCCTGTTTAGCCTTCTTAGCCTGTAAGCAGTGCAACATATTGGGTGATTAGTTATCGTTATCGATATCGCTATCGCTAGCACAACACATGTAGATGGGCACACGCATATGGCGTTTGGATACGGGGCAATCATTATTATTATTTTTTTGTTTTGGCTTCGTGAACATTGGACATTTGACTTGGTGAGGCGATTGGGGCCGTGAGTTGCGGCCACACGTACACCAGTGTACCTCCTCGGCCTTCACTTTTGGATCGTTGGGATCCTTGGGCGGGCCGGCGGGCGCGGCGGCTGCTTTGCCATTGGCAGCGGCTGCTTTACCATTGGCGGCAGCGGGTGCCGCAGCCTTAGCAGCTGGTGCCGCAGCCTTAGCAGCTGGTGCTGGTGCTGCCTTTTTCTGCAAGGAAACATAGCGATAGATCAACGGTTAGTTATCGATAAATATAGCACACTTAAACATCTAATAGAGAAGGACGCAAAACAGACAGCACAACAATTGCGGACAGAACGACAATTGACAGTTGACAGTTGACAATTGATAATAACGATAACGATAACGATAACGTTAACAATAACATTGATCACTTGACAGTTATTGTTCCATTATTTTGTGTGGCTGTCAATAGCATTATCGGAATCGGAACCGGCACGGTTTCGGCACCAGCTCGCTACTAGTATCTGTGAAAGCAAAAGAAGCCAAAGGCGTGCGGGTGTTTAACGGTTGGCTAAAGCATTTAGTTGAGCTTATTTTAGGTTAGATGCATTTAGGTTAGGCTACATAGAAAGGCAGAAATCAACTCACCTCAACTCAAGTTCAAATGTTTTCCAGCCAGTTCCACGTGCATAGTTCGCCCTGTTGCCATCATTTAAGCAATCACAATTTCAACTGCAAATGAGGTATTCATTTAATCTGGAATCACATTCAATGGAGGGTCTTGCATTTTGCCGATACTCACCTCACCTCATCATCAGCCATTTTGATTTGTGTTTTTTTGAGTTACTGCAAGTAGAAAGAATTCAGCACCAAGGGGCGTGTCAGATTTAAATGAATTTAAGTGCAACTACTGATTGCTGATGTCTGATGGCTGATGCCTGACGGCTGATGGCTGATGGCTGACGGCTGATGGCTGACGGTTGATGGCTTATTCCCGAATGACATCATCATCAACACCATCAATATCATCATAATCAACACACCTACTCAGCCCACACCAATAAATCTTTATATGACTGTTTCAATGGGTCTCTGTGTGTGAGTGTGTGGGTGTGTGAGTGTATTCATTCGACTGACAGGCTGTCATTTAATTGGCTTCTAGTATATGTTCCATAATCCAAAATAATTGGCTGATTAGTTTAAGCATTTTACAAAAACTCTTCCCCCTCGCACATGGATGCCATGCAACACACACACACACACAAACACACACACACACGCACACACACACGCATACATACTTGTCTGGCGTCACAGTGCGTATGCGCAATCAATAGAGATAAACACATTACGTATACGCTAGCAGTTAGCGCACCGTATATGGGAGCACCGCCTGCTGATCTCTCTCTCTCTCTCTCTCTCTCTCTATCCCACACTCTTTCTCTCTCTCACACACGCACACTTTAAATCACTCTCAAATTCGTTTGATTGGGCGTGCAAGCAGGACAAACGGTTTTCATGATGCGACTGCTTTCTGCCTATCGATATCCAATTTCAGAATGTCAGAATGAGAGAGAGTGAAAGAGAGAGAGAGAGAGAAGGCCCATAAGCTCACACGCACCGCTAAAAAGCTCTCAGTAAAAGCTTTGTCAACTGAATGAGCTCAAAAATGAGGATACATAATGCTCTAAAGCTGATCATGGCATTGCTGAACTTGTTGCTATATATTCCTATAGCTATACAAACACCGATATTGAACAACAAGTTGTTAAACGTGTCAAAATCGAAGGTCGGACGAACAACTTTTCAAAGCTGCTCAATTTAGCTTTAAGCATTCAGCCGACAATAACAAAAGCTACAAAATTGAAATATATCCATACTGTATATCTATATAGACTATGGTATAAATATATCGTTAGACAATGAGAATATAAATACAAATTTTAAAGCTTTTTGCAGCCAACATATTTCTATGTATTCTCAGCTCAAGAAGTATCTCAAGTATATTTTGTATAGGTTTTAGCTGTTTATTTAAGAAGATTGCGAAGATTCCAAATTATTCGAAATAATTTTTTGTATGCACTTCAAATGCTATACAGTTATAATTCGACTTAAGTACTTGTGAAATTAATTCATTTAAAAAAAAAAAAGTTTTGGAAGGATACACTTAGAAGTGGTATACGCAAAATTGTCCAGTTGAAAAAGTACTTGAAGTATCTTTGTTGAGTTCTGAAATATATATTCTCACTCTCAGTTCGATTTTACGTTTATCTCTCAAGTTCAGCGAAATATTATTGTTCAATATTCAGTTTCCATTGTTCTAGTTGAATCAATTTCATGCTTTTGAATTAGTTTTTCTTTTGCTTTCGAAACGTGTCGAGAGTCAAAGGAAAAAAAACGCACACATTTTGGTATATATATATATATATATATATATATATTGTGTATAGTATGTATGCGTGTGTGTTTATAAATATGTGTGTGCATTTGTGTGTGTGTGAATGTGTGTATGTGCTTAAACAGTGGCACATTTCTATTTTGGGTGTCCGTTGTTGTTGCCACTGTTGCTGTTGCTGTTGTTGCTGTCCACATCAAATTGTTGCTGTGGCACTTCTGTTGCTCATGCGAATGTATGTTGTATCTGCCAGCTACATTTATAGCTTTTGCACGCACACACACAACATACACACAGAAATATATATACATATATATACATATATATACCCATATATATATATATATATAATGTGCACCACATACTCCTTACATAATCATTGCGCTCAACGAATTATGAAATATTTTTTCAAAAATTCATCAGCAAGAAAAAAAAACTTGAAGAATTTTAGAAAAGTATTTGAATTGTTCAAAATATTGTTTTTTCTTGGCTTATATCAGCCTTTTGCAACACCTTCAGCACTTGAAAAAAATATTGTTAAAAAAAATGTTTGAAACAAAAAAAATGAAAAAAAAAATAGATACATAGTTATTTTTTGCAGAGTTAGGATCACACGCACGATATGATGATATGGCGGGTCTTCGTTGTTCATAAGGGTTTTTCTTTGAATACAGATGTTTTTTGCCAATTATGTTTGCATTTCGCACACAATGTTTTTGTAATTCTCTTGATTTCGTTGATGATTATCGTATTGTTATTGAGCTGAGAGGTTGCTTCAGTTTTGGTTTTATTGATTGTTGTTTTTGATTTTGATTTTGATTGCTTGCTTCTGGTTGAGGCATTTAGCACTTTGGTGCGCCAGCAACCCACTCACCTTCAAGGAATTAGAAAAAAAAGAAAAAAATTGAGCGTTGCTGTCGATCACACGAATCGGATGGTACTGAACGAAACAAAAAGACTGAACGGTCCGACGATCCACGGCAGACTATATTCTAGAGGCGACCAGCCAATGGATACAGATACCGATTCCGATTCCGATACACACATACACAGTCACAGTCACAGTCACACATACATATAGATATGACGCCCACCTGCCCGTCCTTCGATGATTGCGTTTGGCGCTTGGTTCGCTTGGCTCTCTGGCTTCTCCAACAGTGAATGAGAGAGAGAGAGAGAGAGCAGCGAACATCTGTCGTTGTATTTGTGTTTGTGCGTGTATTGGTATTGGTATTTGTATCTGTATCTGGGCGCACGGGCTAAAAATAGTTGGCGCTGCCGCAACCCAAATCGAAATGGATACCGAAAATTGTGCTTTGCCCGTTTCGTGCGCTCAACGCTCAGCGACGATCGGCAACCAGCAGCCTGTTGCAGGCGGCCAAAAAACAAAAAGAAAAAAAACGCACATTTGGAGAAACCGTCTATACATCTATATATATGTATATATATATATATATATATATATCGATGTGTGTGCGGTGTAAGCGGAGCCGCTTGGAATTCAATGCATGTGTTAAAAATAAATTTGCTCCAGTTGAGCATTGAGTGGGCCAGCAAAGAAATTCTCTTTTTGCGGTTGCCGCTGGCCATTTGCTCTGCTCTGGCCATTTGTGCCACATGCAGTTAACCAGGCATGCAGGCAATGTCAATAACTCGAAAGAGCAGCATTAGCCACATAGATGATTGTGTAGCCAGCCCTGGTTCAGATGTGCCCTGAGCACTACAAAACAGCTGCACAGCGAATCAATGAAATCAATTCAAATCAAAATATAACTAAATCTTCTCCAGTTAGGGAGAAGAGATATATGTATATATATATCTTAAATATATCTTTGATTATCCAATCCAAACTATTAAATATATTAAGTATACATATACTGATACAGATATTTAGTTTCGTTTATAAAATTAGCCCTAGAGCTAACTAATTAACTTGAGTCGATATTAACACATATCTAGTGTTATATATATATATATGTATATATAGCAAGTTCGACCTGGACATACCCTGTTGCAAAGTCATTAAACAGTGCAAAGATATCCTTACGCAATTCATGAAAGTAATCAAAATATTTTCCGAGTTGCTATCGATATTAAATATCGAGTTATCGATTTATTGGCATGTAGTCCATGTGTAGCTTATTAGTTTACATAGTACAACTACAATTATGACCCATATTCAAATTTTCTTTATATTATTATTAGGATCTGTGACAGTACACAATATATATATTTATATATGCCCCTCATTAGTCTGTCCACGAAGCTTAAAAACAAGTGTTAATTACATTAAACATTTATACAGCAATTTGCAACTTGGTTAAGTTCATTTCAAGTCAATGCATACCTAATATTGAACAGGAAAAGACCAGGAAAACTTTTCAGTTGAGTAACTGAGCAAATGAAATATTTCTCAATTAGTTTTTTAACGAAAAAACAATTAATTGCGGAAATCTTGCCCTAGACTAGATATAGATATATATTTTAAAAATATTATATACATCTTACATATATTATGTATATACATATATACTAACTACGCATGTATGTGTGTGTTTGTCTTATGTGTGTAATTTGGCAGAGGCTATGTGAAGATGACGCTGCAACGCGTCGTATGCGCAATTTGCCAAAGACTAAACAATCAGAAAAACAAAACAGTCAAACAGACAAAGAACAAGATACACATACAACAAGCAGTGCACATATAGATACAGATACAGATACGGATACAGATACAGATACAGCTACGGAGACAGATACAGCTGCCTTGCAGCCAGTGCTAATGTGCAAAAATTTCACAGAAATCCCAAACTGAAATAATTGTTGTTGTTGCTGTTGTTGCTGTTGCTGAGATTGCAGTTGTTGTTGTTGTTGTTGCTGTTGTTGCAGTTGTTATTGTTGCTGTTTGTTATATAGCCTAGCAGCATATTTAAAGCAAACACCAAAGGCAACAAAATTTCTCAGGCGAAACGTTTCAATCAGACGCATGTGTGTGTGTGTGTGTGTGTGTGTGGATGTGTGTGCGTGGGTGTTTGTGTGGGCGCTCTCTATGATAGAGCCAGAATATATGTATATGTATGCATAATATTTATATACTATATACACTATAATATAATGTGTGTCTACTTCGATCTGTGTAAACTTTGTGTTGAAAACACAAAAAGAATTCCGTTGCTGAAATTATCTACATATGAGTATTTCGAAATTATTGTTGTTGTTGTTGTTTTATTTTTTGGTTTTTATTTTTGAGAGAATTTTGAATTTCTATTTCTTTTGTGGGCCGCGTTTTGTTTTGTCTTGTTTTTTTAAATAGAACATTTTCGACAGCCATTCATGTAGCGCATTAGCAAACGTATCCATCAGATACACAAAGTCACTTTGACACACACACACAAACCCAAAAAAAATAATGGAGATGACAAAAAAAATCTCATTGATACATTGATTACATATATACCAATATATATATATATATATATATAAGCATGACTGTTGATTTGCGAATTATATATTTTCTGCTCTGAGACGAGATTTTGGAAAATTCGATTCACAAGCTCAAAAAAATGTGGAAAAATTATGCAACTTTTGAATTTTTCATCCGTGCCCATTTAAACTCATTATTTTAAGGATTGTTTTGAATTTGTTTTTTTTTTTTACCAAGTTCAAGTTTAATTTTCGTTCAACTCAAACTTGAAAGTCATATTGAAAAATCAGATATTTGATTCGCTGATTTTCAGCTCATATGTAAATGATCCGTTTCTATAGCTTCTCTTATAATATCTACACTTTCTTGAAAAGCCGACTCATATAAATATTTCTTATTTTTAATTTATGTAAACATTTTCAACTTTATTTTACAGTTTATTTATTTAAATTTTGTATTATTTATTTTTTTTTTTTTTTTTTTTATGGACCGACATTAAATAAATAAATCAGCAAATATTCGTCTGTCAGTCTAGTCCCTCAGAATAAAGGCTATCTTGATGAATTTTGGAATACGTCGGCACCTACAAGCATACATATATCCGATCCGATCTGATCTGATCTATATATAAGATGAGTTCTTGTGCAAAACATGAGAAGCGAACCAAACTCAGCAGCTGTGCATCTCATCAATTGGGTTCGCTCGGAACATCAACTTCGGATTAGCATATCATATAGCTTTCATTGGAACAATCAAGTATGCTTAAGGTAGATGCTTGGACTATTCGTCTATGCCTTGCGACTTATTTAGGTAGCATTTTGTTATTTGCTTCTGCAGCTATTTTTATTCTGAAACAGTTTTAAACAGATTTTCAGTAAATGGTCCACGAAATTTATGATGCTCGATTTTGCTCCCCATGTGTGTGTGTGTGTGTGTGTGTGTGTGTGTGTGGGTGTATGTGAGTGTGTGAGAGTTGCTGTTTTGCTTTTGGTCAAGTTTTTTTGTGTGTGCTATTTTTGAACTTTGGCAAACAGGAAACGGGGCGGTGGGCGGTGGGCGGAGTCACCAGAAGGTATAAGTTAAAGGTCCGCACAGATGTGTGTGTCTTCGACTATTGGAGCACTCGGAAAATTGTGGGTCGCATTTGTTGCACAAGTTGTTGTTGCAACCCTGTTGGCATCGTTGGCCATCATCGCTACCTGACAACAATTTCTTGTCGCTTTCGCTTTTCTGACCCATATCAGGTTATACAGCTGACATGACGCACATGCAAATACATATACATATATATATATATATATATCTATATATGTATATATATATATTTATTTGTTATTTGCATACATATATATTTTGTATAGATATATATATTTGCCTAGATGACGTGCAGGCAGCAGCAAGCAACAGCAGCAGCCATAGCAGCTGCAACTTGCACTAGTTTCATGTTGCACGTCACTGAAGACCAGCGATGACGTCATTAACCATTGCCAATACCTCGGCACAAGCAACAGCAGCGGCAGCAGCAACAGCAGCGGCAGCAGCAACAGCAGCGGCAGCAGCAACAGCAGCGGCAGCAGCAACAGCCACAGCAATGCATTGAATAACTGGGCGCCGAATTTATGCCTCACCAACTGTCCATTGCACTTGCAAATTCCGGTTCCGGGGGAATTACCGTGAAAACCCTACTACACACACACACACACACAACCGCACACCCTGCCACAGCGCTGTAGATCAACGTCATTGCTTGAGAAGCTCGATGGGTTTTGGTTATGACGATAGAATCCAAATCGGATTCGGATTCGGATTCGGATACGGATTTGATTTAGCATAAAAATATATATTCCGTTTCTCATCTGTGTTTACCGTTGGCGACCTGGCGTTAACCACATTTTGGCTATTTGACGCTTTCTCCCTAAGACCTTGAGATGAAATTTGTGTAAATGAAATTTGCAAACAGCAACGCGTCATCATCAATGGATTCGTATATCCCTGTGCTGCTAAGCTGGCTCAAAACACACACACACACACACAGCCACACACACACACACACACACAGCCCCACACACATACAGCAGCACACACATACAGCCGCACACACAGAGTGACCATGGAATGTTTACTGTCCATTCTCATTATGAAAGCAATTATCTGCCACGCGTTAGCTCTGCCTGCCATTGAGGATATTTTTAGCTCTGGTCGCCTGGGTTTTAGTTTCAACTTTTGCAGCATTGACTTGTCGGCTGCAGCTGGTTGCACAAATGCCTTTCACTGGAATTGTGCGAGGGTTGCATGCATGAACATGTCAACATTCTAATTGGCCCCATTGATGACAGCTAACATAATTGCAGGGCTGATTTAATTCAATTAGGTTTCTGTTCAAAAATAAAAGCATAGCACTTAACTATATATTCAGGAACTTGCACGTTGACAACAAATATTATTTTGGACCTTGACATATGACATATGCCCATACTTCTAAAGCTAAAGCTGACAAAGCTAGGTTAGACAAATGCAATTTACGATCGAAATCTTAGAAGAACAAGAACGAACGTTAATCTTTGGCAAGCCTCTGGTGAATATCTACATTTTGGTTAGAGGTTTGAAATACTATAATATTTTTTTGAACGAATGTATATCCATAAAAATGGCTTTTAAACTGACCTTTAATGCGTTGAAAATCTGAAGAAAAGTGATTATTTTCAAGACTATAAGAAGTCGAAAGAGGTCGATAGAAGATTCAAAAAACCGATGGTAGGTACATGTATTAACCACCAATATGAATGTATGACTCTAATCAACTGAGCTTTCCCCACCTGCACTTAGGTGTCCACAATGACCCTGGTCCACTTCAGCTGTCACTCAATGTACATACATACATACATACGTTCATAAAGAAGAAGGCAGTTCCACTCACTCCACTTCCACTCACTCACTTACTTATATTATTATTAATTATAGTATATTATTTATTTTAGACTTTAGGTCGGAAGACAAGTAAAAATTATAGCCTGAAAATCCATACAGCCATATATGGGCATAGGTTGAAACTTCGAAATGCCATAACTTCGTCAAAACTCAACTTAGATTAAAAAGGGAGGGCTTTTTGATCATGGTTTTGCCCCTAAATCAATCCTACATTTAAAGTTGAAAACGTGATTTTGAGTCGGAAAATAAGTAAAAATTATAGCCTGAAAATCCATACAGCCATATATGGGCATAGGTTGAAACTTCGAAATGCCATAACTTCGTCAAAACTCAACTTAGATTAAAAAGGGAGGGCTTTTTGATCATGGTTTTGCCCCTAAATCAATCCTACATTTAAAGTTGAAAACGTGATTTTGAGTCGGAAAATAAGTAAAAATTATAGCCTGAAAATCCATACAGCCATATATGGGCATAGGTTGAAACTTCGAAATGCCATAACTTCGTCAAAACTCAACTTAGATTAAAAAGGGAGGGCTTTTTGATCATGGTTTTGCCCCTAAATCAATCCTACATTTAAAGTTGAAAACGTGATTTTGAGTCGGAAAATAAGTAAAAATTATAGCCTGAAAATCCATACAGCCATATATGGGCATAGGTTGAAACTTCGAAATGCCATAACTTCGTCAAAACTCAACTTAGATTAAAAAGGGAGGGCTTTTTGATCATGGTTTTGCCCCTAAATCAATCCTACATTTAAAGTTGAAAACGTGATTTTGAGTCGGAAAATAAGTAAAAATTATAGCCTGAAAATCCATACAGCCATATATGGGCATAGGTTGAAACTTCGAAATGCCATAACTTCGTCAAAACTCAACTTAGATTAAAAAGGGAGGGCTTTTTGATCATGGTTTTGCCCCTAAATCAATCCTACATTTAAAGTTGAAAACGTGATTTTGAGTCGGAAAATAAGTAAAAATTATAGCCTGAAAATCCATACAGCCATATATGGGCATAGGTTGAAACCTCGAAACGCCATAACTTCGTCAAAACTCAACTTATATTGAAAAGGGAGGGCTTTTTGATCATGGTTTTGCCCCTAAATCAATCCTACATTTAAAGTTAAAAACGTGATTTTGAGTCGGAAAATAAGTAAAAATTATAGCCTGAAAATCCATACAGCCATATATGGGCATAGGTTGAAACTTCGAAACGCCATAACTTCGTCAAAACTCAACTTATATTAAAAAGGGAGGGCTTTTTGATCATGGTTTTGCCCCTAAATCAATCCTACATTTAAAGTTGAAAACGTGATTTTGAGTCGGAAAATAAGTAAAAATTATAGCCTGAAAATCCATACAGCCATATATGGGCATAGGTTGAAACTTCGAAATGCCATAACTTCGTCAAAACTCAACTTAGATTAAAAAGGGAGGGCTTTTTGATCATGGTTTTGCCCCTAAATCAATCCTACATTTAAAGTTGAAAACGTGATTTTGAGTCGGAAAATAAGTAAAAATTATAGCCTGAAAATCCATACAGCCATATATGGGCATAGGTTGAAACCTCGAAACGCCATAACTTCGTCAAAACTCAACTTAGATTAAAAAGGGAGGGCTTTTTGATCATGGTTTTGCCCCTAAATCAATCCTACATTTAAAGTTGAAAACGTGATTTTGAGTCGGAAAATAAGTAAAAATTATAGCCTGAAAATCCATACAGCCATATATGGGCATAGGTTGAAACTTCGAAATGCCATAACTTCGTCAAAACTCAACTTATATTAAAAAGGGAGGGCTTTTTGATCATGGTTTTGCCCCTAAATCAATCCTACATTTAAAGTTGAAAACGTGATTTTGAGTCGGAAAATAAGTAAAAATTATAGCCTGAAAATCGTCATGCGTTTGAGGGATTTTAGCGAGTGGGTGGCTGTAAATAGCTGGCTGGCGCATTGCTGAGTGCTGAGTGCTGAGTGCTGAGTCCTGAGTGAGGGAGTTGGTAATTGAGAGCAATTACGCAACAAAATACAACAGAGACTGCTGATATTATAAGTGCAATAGCTGATAATATAAGTGCTTTCTGCGATTTGTGTCAGCGCAATAACTGACATTTTCGAGTGGCATACGGATACGCATCATGCAACAGAATCATGATGTTCATGCGAATCAAGTGAAGCTTGTTGCCAATCAAATTACTTGCATAAGCTACACCCACTCAGGGCCTTCGTTGCAATTTATCACGGATTTTAATAGTTGATGGGACACATATTCCAGGAATTCGATAAGCGTCTTTGTTGACGACGAGTGTATACTACACTCAGAAAAAAAATTACCATTTTTTCGTTTTTAAAAATAATTTCTAAATATAAGAAAAGAAAATATCTAAAAATTGAAAAGCCTCGCCGTACATCGACAATCGCAGATAAATATGGTGTTTTTTTTATTTTGTACAAATATTTTATATTTTATATATATATACATACATATATATTATAATATATTACATATTTTATAATACTTTCCAAAATTCAGAAAAAAGTAATGAAACTTACTGGCTCGACTTTTATGTTGTGTCTTCCCACTGGCAAATGAAGCTCACGGGATTTCAAACGCCGTAAAATCGTTTTTAAAAATTAAATTATACAAATTTATAAGCTATCTAAAATGATTGTATTTGTAAAATCTTAAATTCTTAGTAATAATGTTTATAGACAACAAAAAAAAAAACAATGTTTTTATCAAAAAACTAATGAAGAATAAACTGTTTTTTTCAAATTTTAGAAATAATTATCCTTAAAAAATAAAAAGTCCTGGTTTTCAAAAATATTCTTTCTGAGTAATGAGGTAAGTTACCCTTGGCGACAAAAATATAGAAAATTTTGAAAATTGAAGTTGATTTTTCGAGTGTACGAGCACTTGATTGCCAATTCACTTTAGTGTCAAATCAAAAAAAAAAACTTTTTTTCAATGGCTTATTAAAAGATTCAAGGGAATATTAAGTAAATATAATGAAGCGAATTGACATTTAGACTAGGTACTATTTTCAGCTATGGTAATATTTATGAACTAAGCAAATAAATTTGATAAATATCTGGCAAGCGTGCCGATTTCTACGCACAACCAAAAACACATCTGGTATAAATACACAGAAATAGTACAACATCTGCAAATATGTATTCAAATTACACTTTTATACAAACATACATATATGCACATACATATATATATATATAATTTTCAGTGTATTTATAATAGAGGATATACAAATGTATTTTGAATCCATAGGTCAAATTTACTCATAGTTTTTTATTGATACACAAAAATATATCTTCGTCACAGATTATAAATATAAATAATCATGCAACAATACAATGCATCTGCAAAACCTATATAAACATATAGAATAGATATATATATACATATATACAATACATTTTCGATATCAAATGAGACTGTTGCTGCCCGTTGCAGTTGCGAACCCGAATACATGCCCGGCACGGTGGCAAACTTGATTTCACGACCGGCGCAGGCTTAGGCGCAGGTCCAGGTCCAGGTTCAGGTCGCACTCCCACGACTCCCACGACGTACCCCTGCAACTATGTGACGCATATGCAAATTGAATTGAAATTGGCAGCTGGTTGCTGCAGGATTTTTAAGGGGCGGATTTGCTTTGCTGCTGCTGCGCCTGTTGCTGCTGCTGTTGCTGCTGCTGTTGCTACTGCTGCTGCTGCTGCAGTTGTTGCTGGTGCTGGTGCTGGTGCTGATAATGCTGACCCCGTTGGAGTGTATTTTTAGAAAATTGCCAGGCTGCAACAACGATATGATATATTATGCAAACTCCTCTCCTCTGCTAGAAGCCCCCTCTCGCATAAGGTCAATGTGTGCGCATGTGTGTGTGTTTGTGTGTTTGTGTTTGTGTTTGTGACGTATGACGCTGGCAATGTCAAACAGGTGTCGACGTCATCGCAGGCTGCAACGTCTGCTACAAGTACCCCTTGAAATCATTCACATGGAGCCTTCGTCATCGACGCCGATACCCCTGCGACCAGCCTCCACTACCATCACACCCAGCCCCACAACCAGCATCCTGTGGATGCTGCTAACACAGTGACCTAGTGGCGTCGATAAAAGCAATGAGAAAGCGAACGCAAAGGCAAAGGCGAAAGCGAAGGCGAAGGCGAAGACGAAGGCGAAGGCGAAGACGAAGGCGAAGGCGAAGGCGTTCACGAAGTCACAATCGTTTTTTGGTGTTTCGATCTAGTGACGTCATAGCTGGCATTCATTCACGGGATATGAGGCGTCGCAACAGTTTCGTGGTTGTGCAGCCAAGGTGCAGCCAAACCACCAGCACCAGCAGCAGCAGCACCAGCAGCAGCAGCAGCACCAGCACCAGCACCAGCGCCAGCAGCACCAGCAGCAGCAGCAGCAGCATCAGAGGATGGCGCTGGATGGTAGTGGGTAGGTTATAGTTGGCAGAAGGACAGGACATATAAAATTTCATTGAACAAAAAACGCAGCAACAGCAACAGCAGCAGCAGCAAAAGCAGCAGCAGCAACAGCAGCCGCAGCAACAGCAGCCGCTGCAACAGCAACAGCAACAGCAACAGCAGCCGCAGCAGCAGCAAAAGCAGCAACAGCAATAGCAGCAGCAGCAGCAACAGCAGCAGCAGCAACAGCAACAGCAGCCGCAGCAGCAGCGCTGCCCCTGAGCAAAACAAAACGCTGCAAAGGACATCCCGTGCGACAAATGAGTCGCACTCGCAGTCGCTGTTGACGTCGCCGTTGGCGTCAGCGTTGCAAGCTGCTGTGTCTGTGTCGGAGTTAACATATTGAGGCTGGCGCATTTGGTAGCATCAGTCGGAAACGCATCTCCAAGCCAACCAGTACATCAATCTCTCTCCAAAACTCCAATGATGATAGTCAGCACTTTGCTACCAGTTTTTTTTTTTTGGTTGTTTTTTTTCAAGTGTGTGTTGGCCAGTTTTGAATTGTAAAGTTTGTGACAAGTGCGAGTAAGTATCTTTAGAATTGATTGGGCTTATCATTTTTACAGCAGTGCATCCGTGGGTTCGCCGCACTTACGAGTTCCACTATTCAGGTTTTGAGCGTATTTGAAATCAAAAACTTGACGCGTTGAGCTCGTGTGTGCGTTGCGGAAATCAACCAAATTAAAATCGTGCTAAAAGTTCATTAAAAACAAACACAAACTAAAATATTTGATTCGAATATAAGACACTTTTTCAAAATAGAGATTTTGGAAAGATTTGAATGCACTCATCGACATGTTCTGAATTTTATTTTGTTCGAATTACGCAAAAACTCAAATGTGTTTTTTTTTTAACTATATAAATACTGGATGCAATTGCGTCCTTTTTTTGTATCTGCAACACAAAACTAGCATTTGGTATTTGGCATTGTGGTATTTGGCATTTTGTAAAGTGAATAATTTGATGTGAAAATCACACTTTTCAATGCATCACATTTGCAATTATAAATGTTGAGAAGAGAACCCTTCTTCAACTTATTAGCAAGCTCGATCTGGAGTTGCTCTGATCCCAACCGATAAACATATTAAGGGCTTATACAGTGGGCCACACCTTATTTGGCTCAGTGTCAAAGAAAATTGGCTACTTTTTTACATAATTTTTGAAAAATAATAAATAATTAGCTTATGGCAGGCAATTACTTTTTTTTCTTTGACACTGAGCCAAATAAGGAGTGGGCCACTGTATGTATATCCTTCTACCTGTTACACACTTTTTTCAGATCGTCATTCATTAATTCTTAGTTTGTAATCAGCATATCTGTACTATATCGTATAGGAACAATCAAATAACATTCCTGCCCTGTGCACAACAAGTGTCGAAAATCCTTTCCGAAGAACCAACTGTGTGTATGATTTCAAAGCGTGCCATAAGCAAAATATTTCAGTTTTTAGATATTCCAATTAAAATTTACAATTTTGAAAGATTTCGAGTAAATATTGCCAATGGTTTTCATTTCATTTTTATGGTTGTGATTGAAAACCGCATAAATGGAAATCAGTGCAATCAGCAGCCAAGGCAACATCAGCAACATTCTATATCAATAACCGTGCAATTTTGACAAATGTTTGGCTTGTTTTAATCCATTTTAAACAACCAAAAAAAACTTTTCGTCTTAATTACACGGCATTCGATACAAAATATGCCACAATTTTGCTGGACCAAGTGAGAAAAGTTATTTGAAGTGAAGTAAATTCCCAAAATCAAATGTTTGTGGCACACTGACGATTTTTCATACTACTAGCACTGCCACAAAATATTTGCCAGCCACAATTGCCAGAAGAGAAAAAGTAAAAAAAAGTGTTGACTGCTTACAGGCGCTGCCAGTGATGCTGCCCCGGCTGTTGTGGCTGCTGCCACTGCTGTTGTGGCTGCTTGCAAGCAACATGTGATAGAGTGCGGACAGCGGCCATTTACCCGCCCTGCTCGTGACGTCATAGTCATCGGCAAAGAGCAACAGCATCATGGCCAGGCCCAGGTCAGGAACAGACTGCACACACCCACCCAAGCACCCCCATTAACCCCCCGCTCCCCACCCTCCATGACGAGTTGAATCCGAAAAACAAATCGAAACAAAATGAGACCGTGACGTCATCAGCTGGTGGATTCGAAGCGTGTCCTAGATTTCTACTTTAACTACATATACATACACATATACATACACATATACATACACATATACATACACATATACATACACATATACATATAATGTGGAGCTGATCATGTGCAGCTCATATCGCGTCAATCTGCGAGGGCTGCAAACATTTTTCCAAGTTGCTTTTGCAACTTTGACCTCCAATTCTCATGACCCGACCCAACCTCACGCCACACCACGCCCCCCACTATCTCTACGCCGTCTCTCGCCCATCATCGATAAGGACACGTTTGACGTGCTCGCACCAAGCACCCCCACTTCGGCACCCACGTCAACCCCCTATAAAAAAAGCATGTAAGTTTGCCCGAGAAGAGCGCGTACGACTATCAGATACCCTGCAACCAGCCGATGTAAGTATTAAATAGATAAAAAAAATATATAAACTGGAAAATTATTCGTTGTTTTTGTAAATCATTTCTATATATACGAACAAAAAATGACTAAATATTTCAAATGCCTTTAGAATTGTTTATATTACATTATTATTTATACTATTTATATTATTTATATTATTTAAAATATTCCCAAAAAAGACGAAATGTATGTGTGAAATGCATGCTTAGAAACTAAGAACATAAAATCCCTGGTAATATACTATCCTATATAATAATGTGAATTGTAAATCGGAGCTGATTTTTCTTCCTTTGCATTTAGTTATGCATGTCTCTCGTATTGATATCGATAAATGATCTTTATCGATTTTAAGAAAACTGTGAAAGCTATCGATAAGAACTCACAGTTCCTATTGTCCATAAATCGACTCGGCTTTTGATTATATATATTCTATTATATCATACATATATAATTGGGGGGGGGGGGGAGTTTGATGCTTCCTTCTTCCCACTAAATACTGTTGCACAACTTCATTATACCCCCTTTAGACATTTTCAATGGGTTCAGGGTTCACTTCCCCCTACAAAGGCGAAAGCTGTCAGACTGTCAGTCCGTCCATTTGTCTGTCTGTCAATGTGCTCATTTCAAAGCGTGCGAATCGGTCGCTGCTTTTTATGATTATGCCAGAAGGGCACACAACACTCAGTATGCTAAAAATCTATAAAAACAATGCTGGAATTTTGTACATTTTCCAAAACTGTCTTTTTACTATTTCTAAAATAACGTTTGGCATTTCCAACATTTATTTTAATATTTTGTAAATACAGAAAATATTTGTAAGCAGTTGAAAAATATACACATTTTTTTGGCATCTTTTCGCCGAGTGTACACAGAGCTAATGTGGATAAAGCGCTGCGCACAAAAGTATGCTACATTATTTTTACATTGTTTCGAATGTTGCCTGCTTTGGCGACCCGCAAATGTTGTTTTGTGCTGCAGCATTTAACCTATTGTCGGCGAGCAGATGTTGGTATGGTGGTCGGTTGCTAGGTGGTCGGGGTCCATTAAATTTCCTTGCGCTACTTGCCACAACGACTATTCAATTCCTTCTCTATTCACTATGCGTTGCATGACTCCCCAAGAATAAAGATTTACTTATTCATTTCCACAATATACTATTTACCAAATTCATTTATTTCCATTTTTGCTTAAGCGTAATTATTTCTAAATCTTAATTTAATTTTTCTACAACTTGTATTGACTTCAATATTTTATATGTGTGCAATATATATTTATTTTTTTGGTTACTTCAGGTGTGGTACAAAAAAAATAATTATAAAAAAAATTAATGTTAAATCCTATTTTAATTGTTTATATAATATATACCTGATAATATTACTATACTATAAAAAAAAATGTGTACTCGCGCAAACAACATTATTCAATTATTTACCTATCTAACAAAAAAAAAATTCATATGTTATTCATTATCTATTTATATACATATATCATTTTAATATTACCATTTTTTTTTCTTTTTATTTCATTTTTTATTTAGCTCTTTTACAATAATAAAATTAATATATATTCAATTATTTGTTTATGTATTCAAGTTAAATCATTTCTGTAGGCATTTATAGATTCTTCGACTTTAACGTGCGGCATACTTTTATGCTGCCTTTAGTATTTTCACTCATCTTTGTGGTTGGTTTATGCGTCATTCGCAGCGTGTTTTTCTTTAATTATTAATTTAATTTATTATTATTTATAATTTGATGTGAAAACTAAATGCTGAATTCACTCACTCAGCTTGAGTGGGACACAATTTTGAAAAGTACCTGCAATAATAATGAAAGTTGTCCAACATAGTAACAGAATATTAAAAGTATTTATTATAAATAATATATACATATATATAAATATATATAATATACAGAAAATATCGCAAATAAACGAATAACTTTTAACACTTTATGCCAGACTAAACTGAAAGAATTAAATAATTAACAGAGATTCAAATTACAATTTTTTAACATAGATTTAAGTTAGTTAACTAATTATCTGTTACTCTTAAACTTAAATATAATACAAATTGTAAATTATTTATTTATTTATTAGATTTAAATTGTGTTTGGAAATGGCTTACTCAGTGTACAAGTTTGATTGGAAATATTAATCACAACTTGGAAACTTTTATTTGGAATTAATTGGCTCAGTTTTAATTACTTTTTCATTGCTTTCGAATAGCAAAAATGCATAGTTGGATGATGGACAATTGTAAAAGGATTCTGGCATCAAGTTTTTTCATACTTATATTAAATATATATTTATGTTATTTTAGATTATATGAATATATGTATGTATATGATATTTTTCTAAAATTTAAGAATTTTATTGCAATTTTCAGCATTTCACAAATGTGTTTTTTTTTTCATTTCAACTTTTTACAAATATTATTTATTATTAAGAAATATATTTCGGAAATATAGAAAAGAAAAAACCTTACTAATTCTTAAAAGTTTATTTTCGTATATTTCAACCTTATATATAGAAACAAGAACAGCTCCCTTGTTGTTAGGCCGATTTTCATTTTGGGCTAATTTTCATTTTGGGCTAATTTTCTGAGTTTCAAGGCTATTTTAAATAATCAGTAAAAAGTGCTATCACTTTGCAAGAGAATATCTTGCACATACCGGAAAATACATTCCTACTTTTAGTTTTACATTTCAGTATTAAAGAAAATCTTCATTTTGTCAATCTTCAATTGTCAAACATAGCTGGTAGCACTGGAAAGGAAAAACATAAATAAATAAATAAATAAATAAAATAAATTGAACAAATAAATTTAATTGCGATTTTTTATGTCTATTTTATGAGTTGTGACTTTTGGCAATTCCAAGCTTTTCACTGTTTATATTTATTGAGATTAGTTCCAAATCCATTTCTGTAGCAGCTGCAGCTACTCCTGACATATACCCGCTTCCAGTCTCCGCAAACATTTCTACATTAATACATTTGCATACATACATACATATGTGTGCATGTTTGTTTGTTTGTATGTGTGTGAGTGAATATCAGCGATTGCGCTAAATGTTTCCGCTGCGACTTGAGAGCATATTCCGGCAGTGACCTTGTCCAAGTGGGGCGCTGAGAGTGAACCGACTCATTCCGACCCGACAAATCTAATGGCGGCCACAATGAATTTGAATCAATTAAACTTAGTTCGCTGCTCAATTGATGAGGTGTCGAGCATAAGCAATACACTTCCATCTCTAAGTGTCTAGCAACCTTATCGACTATTCTACAAATATTACATAAAATTACATATTTCAAATAATGCCCTGCTTATCATTTTGTCTTGCATAAAAGCATTTTTAATACCGAGCAAATTTATTTTGCTCGAGTAAACATTATTAGTTTCCCTATAAGCTCAAATCCATTTTCATATTTGTAAGATAATATAAAATTCGTGGACAAATATTTTATTTATTTAATTTGTTTTTTTTTCTGTACAATGTTTTGCTCGTTTGTTTATGTTTGACGTGTGGAATGAATCACAATCTCAGGACTGCATTTACACATTTCCAGAAATGACTCACGACGCCGAAAGAGAGAAATGCGACTTGTGAGTGCGCTACTTAAGAGTATGGAGTGGAAGTTTATTCCAGTGTTAATTTGTTGTGCTTGGAAATGACGACGGCTGCCTAATTGAACGAAAAGAAACGGATCGTCTGTTGATAAGGTCGTTCCACATTCAAGTTTAGCGTATAGCCAATTTATCAGAAGACGATAGCCATAACCGACACAAAACAGATGTAAGCAGAGAACCACAAAATTTCAGCTCCGAGAGTCGCGAGTGACGAGCGCTCTGTGAGCGCAGCTCTCTTCATACAGTGAATTTAAGTATGTGTGTCAGTGCTGTCAACTACAACAACGACTAACAAATCAAGATAGATCAACCAGAAAAAAGCCAAAAAAAATATTATTAAAAATGAAGAACAATTGTTTTCCGCTTTATTTAAAAAACAATAGGTGCACCCTAATTTGCATAATGAGATATTATTATAGAGCAGCAAAATTTTGTTAGAGTGGCAAACATTGATTTTTTTGTAATAAACATACAAAAAATATAAATAATTGTATATACGTATGAGCAAATGGGCAGCTTACTCACATTTCTGGCCAACACAGATCTGTCAACAAAGTGGCTAAATAGCCATCACTGTTGTACGCACACTTGTTTTACGCTCTCGCTCTCGCGCTCTGCATGTGTGTGCGTGCGTGCGCTTCTCATGTTTTGTATTGCGCTCGCATTCTTGCGCTCGCAAACGTGCCGTTTGTTTGCTTGAGTTCTAAGCTTTCAGTCGTTTCGCCGCTGCCAGTGGCGTTTTGTGGTTGCTCCCGTGCGCAATGTGAATTTTATTGAGGGGCTAAGTCTGTCTATTTGTTGTTACCGTTTTGCAGATTGCTGCTATTGTTGTTGTTGTTGCTGCTGTTAACCATTAGCCGTTTACAGTTTGCAGTGGAGTTTTAATTTTGTTGTTGCTGCTGTCATGTCTGTTAACCGTGACAACGATCGCAAGTATTTGCGCAGCATTGGCGGACTGTGCAAGATCGCCTGCCTGGTAAGCATTATTACATCTGCCGCCACGCCCACTTTGACTCATACATGCTCTGTTGTTTTTTCTTTTGTTTTCTTTTTTAGCTTTGCGGTTTTATTGGATTCCTGTGCATTGTCTGCAGCACAGTGCGTTTAAGCAATTTTCGGGGCTGTTTCTACTTGGTCGTCGTAGCGCTGGGCTTTGTGACGACGCTGACGCTGCTGCTCTGCCGCTACCTGCGTCTCGGCCAGAGCTGGAACTGCAATGCGACGCTCTGGTCACTGGGCGTTCACACAGCTCTGGCGCTGGCCCACTTTATTGCGTCGGGATTGGTGCTGGCGCTGGACATTGGCGCCTATACAGCAGCAGCGGTGAGTTGACTGTGTTGAGTTTCGTTCGTTCGTTCGTTCGTTTATTCGTTTGTTATTTCGTTCGTTCGTTCGTGATATCACAAATTGAGTCTCTCACGCTCCTTCTTACGCTCTCTCTCTCTCGATCAATTGCAGTTCTTTGGATTAACCATATTTAGCATAAATGCTCTGGAGGCCTATTCCTACTACAAGCGGAGTCGGCAGCGAGATGTGGCCACCCAAACAGTCTAATCACAAACTAAGAAGCAGACGCGATATTTCTGTGCACAATCTTAAGCTATTGTCTATCGAATGACTGTCTATGTGTGTTATTAGTTAAATAAAGTCTGAATTTGCTAGTTAAGCCAAAAGCAATGGTCTTTGAGCCGATTAACGATTATCATAAATTCAATAAAGGGTCACCCTAAAGCCAGCAATGTATTGTACACTGTGTGTAGGTGTAGTTAACTGTAAATGTACAGACACCATAATTATGGGGGCTGTCATCATCAGCGTTGACCGTTAGGTGTCAAATGACTAAGTGTGAAAAGCCGAGGTTCACTGAGAGACAGAGCGAGAGAGTGTCAGAGAAAATGAATATAATAGAAAAAGCATATGCAACAAAAGAGAAAAAAAGTACATACGCACATACATACATACAAACACATAAATATATATGTAAATGAATGACTATGTTATGTGAATAAGCTCTTCTATTAATCTCGTTAGTGAGAAATAGGAAAAGACATAAACATTTAGACAAATGCATGGCAATATGCTTATTTACTGCGATAAATATACATATACATATGTATGTATATATAAATACAAGTGTAGATATATATGATATTTCAAACGCTTTTTTATGCTATTTGCTTATCTACTTGCAGATGATGGAAATACCAAAAATGATTCACACATCGAAATGAAGTTGAGATTTACTCAGCTCTAAAGCTTTTATGTCTCCCTTACGATTTGAATCTTTTCAGTTCTCTGCCAAACCCCCCTTGGCAACTTCTTCACCTTGAGATTTGTATGCTGCTATTGTTGTTTTTGTTACTTTCTAAGTTGACAGTTGACAGTCAGTTTTTGGCTGATTTTTTTATGTTATTGTTATTGTATTCTGCGTCTGTCTGTCTGTCTGTCTATCTGTCTGTGTGTGTGTTCACAGTTATTAATGTAGTTAATGAACTGCGTCATATCTGAGTGCACTTTCTGTAAGTTGAAGTAGGGCCACCCAATCTGCCGTGAGTGCGTGATAACACTGAGAAAAAACAATGGGTAACACTGAATCACTTCTTAGCACATTGCGAATCAGAATATTTGAATTTTATTGTTTTTCTTATATATTATTTGATTATTATTGTTATTATTATCATTATTTTTTTATTATTATTATTATTTATTGCGAGTCAGTTTGTTACAAACTTGGTTATTGCCGTCTAAGCTTATCGGGCTTATCAACAAACAGACAAACTATGTTGTAAACAAGGGTGGAAGGGGCAAGGACTGTTGGCTATTTGCTGCGTCTCGTGACTCATTGGCCTCAAGACCCAGGCAAGGGAGGCCATTGCAATTGATGGGCGTGCCCTTGACTTATATACACGTATTAGATTGTGACGTGAGAACGAGTGTAATACTAGCAACCAAGGCATGGCATACACCAAGCCACCCACCACCCAACGCACACCACCCACTGGAAACTAGGCAGTCGCTTTGGTCATGCAAGTCACGCAGCGCGAAATTAATTAGCCCTGTTCCCAGTTTGGCAGCTCGTTCCAAGTGCCCCGACTATATTTATAGAGCAAGGGGTGTGAGCCATAAACCACAATCACCAAATGCCTATTGCCAATTGCTATGGATGATGATCACAAGTGATCTGCTGCTGAATATCTTACATATTAACTTTTAGCTATCTAACTAGATTATTTTTAACAGCTGGGTTCATGGCATACTTGACTACAGCATTATTACATATATTATAGATGAAATATGTCATTTCTGTTTTTGATTAATGACAAACGAAATCAAAATTAAACAAATTCTTTTTCGGAAAATCTACCAAAATTGCTAGTTTTTGTGGCGAGAACAGTGCACAGAAATATGGTGATGCATTGCGTAGACGCAGCAAGTTATCCGAACAGAATTCGATTCCAGTTGAGACTGCTGCTGCTGAGGAGGCCGACCGATGAGGATTTGGAAATTTCTGTACTTCTCATCTGAGCTGAAGATCCGCTGTGACTGGATATGCATCTGCCATATGCTCAATGAGCAGGCCATGGGGCGCGTACTCAATTCCATGGATCATATTTGGTATATTACTGATGTACGATTTAAGTGATTCTAACCAATTCCCATTTGTGTTTCAGAGAATGTTAGTTGCTGTCAAATTCCAATAGAAGTAGAACAAAAGCTAAACTGCATTCGAAGATTTGGGAAGTGATTGAACAATGACACCAACACGCAAAGTATCTAAATCGCTTTCGACTAAACAAGTGGAACTTCAAATCATAATATTTTTCCTGAGGACTCTTTTATGAACCCAAAAGCAGCTGTACCTGAAGGTACTCGAACTAGACATATTTATATATATATATATTTCTTAGATGTTAAGTATTTTCATCAAGTAAATCTATTTCGCACTTTATAAACAAACAAGTTAATCTACGAGTATCCATTAATTATCTTTTATTTTCTTATTTACGTTATAAATGAAAAGTTTCTAGACAAGTTTGCTTAGCCAAGCTGTTCAACCAGTTTTTCAAGTGGCTTGTCGACGCTAAGCTTTCGTCAAATTCATTCACTCAGCTTTGGAAGGCAGCTTTTAAGCTATAACTGCAGCAAATTTGTAAACCATAACTTTAAAGCTTTAACTGAACGAAGAGCTGAGCTGAACTTAACTCTTGTAAGCTCTAAAAGCTTGATAAAGCAACGCTTTAAGAGCTTTCAGTCACTCAACAACAACTCAAGTTTCATCAAGAGATGTGTACACATAAACGTGCATGGCTCAATTGACTGTTTGATCAAGAATATATATATATATATGTATATATTGAATGGGGTTGGAAACATCTGCTTTATTGGATTGAATGCTGCAATCAAATGGTTGCCACCGCTGAAGCGCACAGAAAGGGGAAATCGAAATCAAATTTATTTGCATTGGGGATGAGAATTGACACTTGCAATGTCAAGTGACGCTGCTTGTTGAACAGCAGCTGACCCAGCGGTGAACTCGAATTGACCAGAGTTGACCCGAGTTGAACAGATTTGACCAGTGTTTATCCAATTACAAAATAGAATTGACCAAGTTTATTTCAATATGGATTGACTATGTTGCAAGCCAAATGAACGGTTTGTCAAGTAGTGTAAGTCAATTCTCAATTGTGCAACGATCCATCTTCGGATCGCCAGATACTTTCATTAATTTAACATGCGATTGGGAAATGCAGCTGGCGTCGCTTTGCCAGCGATTATATTGCCACACTCGATGCCACTGCATCATCCGCTAACGCGTCACGCTCCCCAAGCGAACGCTTTTGAAATGGGGCTAACGCAATTTCCTTACACATTTATATATATATATATGTATATATATATATAGCAGTTAGAGTTAGGAACAATCATCATTTGTTTATTTATGTGACACAAGCTGTCGATTCCTGCTCCTGCGCTAATGAAACTGAAATGCTCTGAAGTATTTACACCCAATTTGCAGGCGCCGCATAATAATTCATTTTTTATTGGCAACACACTGATTGGCCTGGTCCAAACAGCCGCACACCCAATACACACACACATGCACACATATGTACGTATGTGTCGCCAGTGAAAAGACAACAGATCGATCCAAAACTATTAAATGCTGCTGATAAGATAAGCGTATTTGTACAGAGCTAAAGAGAGGAATTTAAGTCAGCTTCAAGGCAACATTTTGAAGCTTGCAACAATATTTAAATGACTATTAATTAGTGAGTTAATTGTCAGCTAAATGTTGCAAGTTATTTTTTGAATCATATAGTTATCATTTTGTTTTTTTACATATTTACTGACATTGAATGAATATTGAGAGTCTTCAAAGAAATTAAAGTATCTCGGGAAGAAAAGCAATGTGAAGATTTGCAGGCAAGCGATAAGTAGGAAATAAAAGATGTAAGACCCGGCTTTAAAAGTGATACATTTATCAAATGATGACTGTCAAGCTGCTTTCAAAATTTGTGGCTGTTTTTTTTTTGTTTTTATTTTTGGTGTGGAGCAGGCTAATGGCAGAAAACTATCTTTTTAATGACATTTCGCATCCCAGACACAGTCGCTCGGAGCAGGAAGTGGACGGAGCCAACGTTGACAACTCTTTGCAGAGTGCGTAATTGCTTTAAAGCCTGATTTGGAGACACGCCCCACTCTGCCAGCCAGACAGACAAACAGACAAACAGACAGTCAGACAGACAGACAGACAGACAGACAGACAGACAGTCAGACAGTCAGACAAACAGACAGACAGACAGACAGTCAGACAGACAGTCAGTTAGTCAATCCATTGCGTTGCTATTAGCGCTTGAGCTGAGCATTGATTTGGCGCCTTGTCGGAAGCGTCGTCGTATATATCTCAACGCCCACACAGGCAGATATGCAGATGCAAATTTATATGTACATGCATATATGTACAGGCCAGTATCGCGTTGCAAGTTGCAAGTTGCAATCTACGAGTGTTACGAGTACTGGAGCAGCGTGCTCGAAGACCTTCAGTGGGCGTTTCCACTGGGTTCGATGCATGCCACAAAACTGAGTGGGGTAGCAAAAACACCCTCGAGGCGCAGCCAAATGCTTTGGTTAATTTGCAGCTAAATTGATTTGTTGCCCCAGGCGGAGATCAAGTCAAGTGCGAAGCAATGAAAATGAACGATCAGCGAGTTTACCAAACCTGAGCTGAATTGTGTCAAAATACTGCCACGCACTATTCGAAAAATACGCTCATGCAAATAAATCAAATTGGTTTCATAAAATCGATTCGTTTATGATTTATATTGAAAACAAATATTCATTTTTCAAAGAACTAAAAAAAAAAAACAGGAAGAACAACTGGCTTTGAGCGAAAAGCAAATAAGTTTTTCAAAAATGAATTCAAATCAGAAAAAAAAATGGATGATTGGATTTATTCAGCTGGAATTGAAATTGATTTATCTACGAACTGCAAAAAGTCGCAACTGCTGCAAATGCAGTCCAATGGTAATATGAAAAAACAAATAGATAAAAATATGAAAAAACTTTTGAACAAGAATTTAATCTTGATACAGATACAGATACAGATACAGATACAGATACAGATACAGATACAGATACAGATACAGATACAGATACAGATACAGATACAGATACAGATACAGATACAGATACAGATACAGATACAGATACAGATACAGATACAGATACAGATACAGATACAGATACAGATACAGATACAGATACAGATACAGATACAGATACAGATACAGATACAGATACAGATACAGATACAGATACAGATACAGATACAGATACAGATACAGATACAGATACAGATACAGATACAGATACAGATACAGATACAGATACAGATACAGATACAGATACAGATACAGATACAGATACAGATACAGATACAGATACAGATACAGATACAGATACAGATACAGATACAGATACAGATACAGATACAGATACAGATACAGATACAGATACAGATACAGATACAGATACAGATACAGATACAGATACAGATACAGATACAGATACAGATACAGATACAGATTCAGATACAGATGCATTTTGCCACATTAGTTTCGCTTTGACATGTTTGGGGCCAAATCGTTTTTCAGTTTCATCTCATTTTTCCCTGCATGTATGTATATGTATATATACATATGTGTGTGTGTGTGTGTGGCATTATCGCTTGTGGGAATTGATATCTGTGCCATATCAATGACATCACCGCTTAAAGACGTTGTCGCCAGTTTGTATCTTTGTTCGGATCTCCGCATCTCGATTTGCTTTTCGTGTTTCCAATTGCGCTTTATTTTCATTGGATGCCATCGTGACGCCTTGACAGCAAATGCTATTTTTGTCCTTGTTGTTGTTGTTGTTGTTGTTGCTGTTGCAGCTACTGCAATTGTGCAATTTGACATTGTTAAAGCGCACAGTCATAGTTAAGTACATACGTAGGTAATTCAACCAGTTTTAAGTGCAACCAAAAAATAAATTCGAGCCACAAATAATTTAACTTAAGGATATAATACTTAGTTATCGATAAATAGCTAAATCGATAGCCCAGTTGAAAAGTTAATCGAATCTTAAACTCAAATTGCGCTGCATAATTTCGCTTGTTTCTCTTTCCAATCAATTAAATCTCGAATTTTGAATATT